>SJYA01000613.1:662330-784080 GCA_006410615.1 Neotragus moschatus | reverse complement strand
TGAGATGAGTGCAATTGTGCAGTAGTTTGAGCATTCTTTGGCATTGCCTTTCTTTAGGATTGGAATGAAAACTGACCTTTTCCAGTCCTGTGGCCACTGCTGAGTTTTCCAAATTTACTGACATATTGAGTGCAGCACTTTCACAGCATCATCTTTTAGGATTTGAAATAGCTCAACTGTAATTCCATCACTTCCACTAGCTGTGTTCATAGTGATGCTTCCCAAGGCCCACTTGACTCATCCACTCATTATGACCCTTTTTATTAATTTGTAATTAACCATGAAATTTTAACCAATAAAATTAAGTATTTTATTGCAAGCAGGGACACATTCACCTCTTCAACCAGTTCCTTCTGGGATGAGGAAATGATCCATGAAGATGTCTTGCATCATGTACACATTAGATAGTCTTTTCTAAAGCACTTACTTCTAAGTCATCCCTACTGTTGAAAAATTCATACAGTATCTTTTATTTAAGATGGAGTCCCATCATTAGATATTTTCCTGGTGGCATTTTTTAAAAGCAAGTGATAGTCACTGTGCACTCAGCACAGCTTTGAAAAATCCTATTCAGGTCAGAAATTTAACTTTTTGTATTTTAACCACCACTGCTGTGCTTAAGAAGCAAGAAATTATTTACCTTTCTACTAACAGCAAGTTCCACCATCTCTTGATTTATTAAGTGTCTTGGGGGCACTTTCAATCTTTCCAGTCGTTGACCTCTAGACCTTTTCAGGCTTGCAAGGAGAGCCCTTTTCTTTCCTCTTATTTATTTTTAATGACTTTTAAGCCCTCTTTTCTAACACAACTCCCAAACCCTGTCAATATCTAAAGGAAAACAGCAGATTACCTCATGCATATCATGGAGCCCATCATTTTCAGAAGATGACAGCCAACCCAGATGTACTGACTGGATAGGAAGAGGTCAAACTGATATTGGCACTGAGAATGGAAGACTTATTTCCCTTAAATGCTTCATCAGAAAAATGGGTAGTATCTATGTGTACAAAACCAAAATGAAGGACAGGCTGTGGTTTTTTTTTCCTCAGTCACCTAGACAGTATAGGTGGAAGTGAGGTGGTGTGGGGCAATTAGGTGGGAGAGACAACTGTGTCTCTCAATACCTCTATCCCTTTCATAAGATGATTTCTTTTTGCTTATGTTTAAGACAGTTCATCCTTACACCACTTAGAGCTTTTAAGAAGGAAAGGGCAGGGTTTTGGTGTATCTGGATAATTGAAAAAGGATAAAATTATAATGCCCCAATATCACAAAGACATGTTTTGAATACAGACACAGGATACCAATTCAGTCATGTAACTCTTTTCTCTACCATGAACCTTAGGACTTCCTGGCTCTGCTCTGTGCTTCGGTGCTAGTTCTGAAGACCTGGTAAAAGGAAGGTTTGGGGGAAGCTGGAGTAGGAAGAGGGCAAACCAAAGATAAAAAATGGACTTCAGGAGTTCTTTCTCTTTATAGTATAATTCACAAATGCAGAATTCCTTCATTTGATTTGATCCAGAAGCAAGTATAACTGCCTTAAGAGACAACATCCTGCCAGAGTTTTCATTTAATGGCTTATTAACTTAAGTCTGGATTTCATCCTTAAAGCACGAATAGCCCAGGCCCTGAATGAAAAGGCATGGAATAGCATACTGCAGTCCTTTTGATGGAGGTGCCAGCAAGCTCTGTTAGAAAACAGCAGTTTGTCTCTAGAACATCACAAGGAAAAAGATTATAAGATTTTGCCAGACACTACCAAAAGATTTTCTAACCTAGCTGCATTTCCTTGCTATAGTTCAGTGCTTTTCAACTCTCGTGTGCCTGTGAAACACCTGGGATCTGTTTAGAGTGCAGATTTTGATCCAGAGTAAGCTTCAGGCGATGCCAATACACCACAGTTTGAGCAGCAGGGACCTGGAGGACTTTGTTTCATAGCTGACATGAGAAGGTTAATATCCAGACTCTGAGAGCAGATATGTTTACTGAAGCCAGAAAGGAAGAGAGGGAGATACAGGTAGCAAGGAGGAAAAGTAAGGACCCAGCTAAAAGTGATGCAAGGATAGCCAGGTAGAGCTTGGCATCCAGAGAACAACATGACAAATAGGAGGGGGCACCTCAAGCCAGCAGTGGCAGTTAAGGATGTCNCCAGACTCTGAGAGCAGATATGTTTACTGAAGCCAGAAAGGAAGAGAGGGAGATACAGGTAGCAAGGAGGAAAAGTAAGGACCCAGCTAAAAGTGATGCAAGGATAGCCAGGTAGAGCTTGGCATCCAGAGAACAACATGACAAATAGGAGGGGGCACCTCAAGCCAGCAGTGGCAGTTAAGGATGTCATGACCATAAAGAGGGTGACTGGCATAGTGCAGAATCTCAAAACTATCAGATGTCTGTGTGGCAAGCAGCTGAGTAGCAGATTTCTATAACTGAGACACAGACTCATACTGAGGACAAGACAGGGTTCCATTGACCAAAAGTAGGGCTTCAGAAACATGGCTGAGCCCACAAATATCAAAGCTCCAACCCTAAAAAAGCTAGTATTTAACACATGTGGTCTGTGTGCTGAGCACTATTGCAGAGAGCTCTGTAATTACTATCTCACATAGTTCTCACAAATATCTATATCAGGCATTACTGCTCCATCTTGGACAAGCATCTGAGGTTCAGAGGGATTAATTTCTAGTCTAAGGTCCCTTACTATTAAGTGCCAAAGCAAATGACTCACATTCTATGCACTTTCCATGACTCTATGCAGGCCTAGCACCACACTAATGGCTAGCCCAGGGCTCCTGAAATCTGCCCCCAGATCCACAGAAGGTGGGCTTTCAGTGCGGCAAGTGGCCTGAACTGAAGGTGGTGGAGTGAAGGAAGGGTAAGGTGCCCAGTATTGCAGGACACAGAAAAACCTGCTGTTTTACTAAGACTTCAATTCTTGTGCTGATGCCAAAAATGTTCTTGTCAGTGTTAATTCTCCTGCAGTTATGCCATATCAGGTAGGAAGTACCCACATCTTAAGCTCTGGGCTTGCCAACAGTAATTCAGGACAAAACAATTGTTGAAAGAGTACAGAAGAGACATAATGATCGCAACTTCCCAAGCAGAGCTAGACCTTGTCCTTATTTTTTTATGTTGGTCTCTGAAGTGGCCATCCCTGAACATCTCATTGAAAGAAACCTAATGGCTCCATTGTAGCAAATCTGGAGCCTGGCAGTTTCACTTGAGTGTGTTGATGAGTGCTCTTCGGTTCAAATGAAGAGAAATTGACTGGACCACCTATGAGGAGAAAGAGTCAAAGTAGATATGATGGGGATATGCAGATTAGCCCACTGAACCCTATCATATCCCATGCCTGGTTTGCTGCATGCCACAGACTGAAGCAAGAGTCTGCTTGCTCAAATCCTTAGAATTTATGGGGTTGGGTTGGAGGTTGAGAGTAGTAGCAGTTATCTCCTTGACCAATCCTCAGCTTCACTAGTATAAAGAATCTTACTGGTATGCCTCCTGATAAAACCAGTGCAGTCCAAAGCCAGTGGTTATGGGAGCAGCTTCTTGCTTCCCCAGCTTTCTTGCTTACCAACTTTCTGGAAGGGTGGTAACTCCCCCAGTGGGCCACTTCTGTGAGGTCATTTGGGGAATTTAAAGCCTGCTCCTCTCCCTACAAACAACCTGGTAAGTACCCAATTCCTGCGTTAAATCCCTTTCCACTTAAACTAGTTAGAATGGATTCTCTTATCTACAACTGAACCTTGACCAATCCAGAAGGAATTTACAAAAAGGATACTTAGGGATGTCACCTAGAACTGGAAGAAAGAGTATAGAAGTCAAGAGTAAGGAAGTATATACACAGTACTCTGTGCACGTGTGTGTCTCTGTCTTTCTCACGCATTTCACTCTTCCTCATCGGTAAACCTGCTTCTTTACTAATCAGCCCTTTATACAGGGTGGTTCAAGTTCTTCTGTCTCACATCCTTGTTCAGAAATGAATGACAGTCCTTTAATCCTAATCCCAAATTCCCAAGGGAAAATAACTGATTGGCATGGGTTAGGCTAGATGTCTCCCCTCTGGTTCACTTGGCTATTATTTCAAACACAAAGTTTTTTTGGTAGTTTAATAATCCACATTTACCTTTGAAGAAAGTGGGTCTTCCCTAGTTTACAAGACTTGCCCCAAATCACACAACTGTTAAGCAGAAGATTCCAAATTTATNGTTAGGCTAGATGTCTCCCCTCTGGTTCACTTGGCTATTATTTCAAACACAAAGTTTTTTTGGTAGTTTAATAATCCACATTTACCTTTGAAGAAAGTGGGTCTTCCCTAGTTTACAAGACTTGCCCCAAATCACACAACTGTTAAGCAGAAGATTCCAAATTTATGCCTATGTCTCCTGATGTCAAATTTGATGCTCATCCCACTGTACTATCACTGTTTCTTTAGCATTTATATCTATGGGGCACTCTACAATTTACAATGTATTTTTATATCCTCTATCTCATTTGATCCTTCCAGCAATCTTCATTTTATTGTCCTCATTTCACAGGCAAAAAAAATTCATGCTCACAGAAGCTAGGTGACTTGTTCAAGGTCATACATTTCATAAGAGCTGGTGCCAAGGTTCACACCTCCATCTTCTAGTTCTTAGAGGAAATAATGTTGGGGTATGGGTGAGGGAAGCTAAAATGTAAATGGACCTCAATTTCATGGGCTATCAGATGTAAAACTTCAAAGACACTTCATATAATGGGTTCCTTAAAAGCATCTGGGAGATGACACTTAGCTTGTTATTTTGGTTTTTGATGAAGTGGGTGGAGAAAATTCTGTTGAACTCTTAAAATTTTGATAGGTCTAAATGAATGACCATTTTAAGGGAAAGGATTCCNCTATCAGATGTAAAACTTCAAAGACACTTCATATAATGGGTTCCTTAAAAGCATCTGGGAGATGACACTTAGCTTGTTATTTTGGTTTTTGATGAAGTGGGTGGAGAAAATTCTGTTGAACTCTTAAAATTTTGATAGGTCTAAATGAATGACCATTTTAAGGGAAAGGATTCCAGCCTAGTTACAAGAAGGAGGAAAGGTTATGACACCAGTAGTTTACTAGGGAGCTGATAAAACACATCTGAAATCAGGTTAGATTATTTTCTTAGAAGTTTAAAGTTCAGCATAGGCTGCAGAATGCTGTTGAACTTGGTATTTGACCAAAAAGACCTTGCTGTGGTTTCTTGCTGTACTTCAAAGAGATGCCTAGATGACCTTCCAATTTTAATAGACCTTGGGAATTATTTATGTTGGGGAGGGACAGCATTAGCATAAAGGACTCTTTCTTGTCATCACTTTTAGAAATAGTTATGCTTTCCTTTCAACCTAAGTTTTGCAAAGAAAGACATTTCCCAAGAGAAATTACAAAGGCATTTTCTGCACCATCTTTAACAGTTACCAAGCTGCTGTCACATACAAAGTGCAGTGCAGGGCATGTAAAAGACCAAATACTTCTTAGTTTTGTAAGCTGCTCCATCATTCCTCCCGTGATGACCTTGTGGCAGCAGGGCAGAGCCCCGTGACTCAATTATTGTAATTCTGTCTCAGCAGAGCTTTCAGCAGGTGTTTCCGCTCCCCACCATTTATGTGCAATGCAGATGTGTGATGACTGGCACAGTAGTGGGAGTCCAGCCTCCTCCAATCTCTTGAGCAGAAATCCTGCACTTTTGGAAAAGTTCTGGCAGCTCTTTCATGGTAGACATCAGGCTCTGTCTACCCCTCTGCACTTCTTGCACTACCTGGGAACTGTTTTAAAACTCCAGCACATTCTTCCATATTTTATAGTCAGCTCCAGTAATTCTTAACCCTGGTCTATGGCTTGCTTCAATATCTTTTCTATTATCCCATCATTGTGTAACAAAATTCTTTGTTCTTGAGTTGGCACAGAAATCCATGGTGACCATCTGGAATGACCTTAAAATAATTTGTGCGAGTCGTGAAGCTGAGATTTGCTGCTATCTTGGTTTTCTAGAAAACAAAAGAAACTTAGGAAGGTGGGAGACGATGTAAAGAGTGAGAAGTGGAGTGATCTACAGCTAATTTGTATTTTCTTGTGAGTCAGAATATCATAGAAACGAGACTTTGGAGAGGCCAATGTGAGGAGTACCCTCTTTGTCAGCTTAGAAAGTCCAGCCATGATGGGTGTGAACGAATAACGACAGGATGTTTCACTTGGATCATTTCTATTCGTTGTTGATTTTCTCCACCTTGCTCATTTTGTGATTATCCTAATTTTAAAACCAAAATGCTAAATGGGTTAAATTTCATCTGGAAAACTACAATTGGCTCTCCCTTTAGGATTCTGTTTTGTTGTCAAGTCCATGAAAGATCTGGGAAAACTGGAATGAAACCTTTCTCTCCTCCATCTATGAGACAGCCCCAGAAAAGAACTGCTGGGGTTCCTTGGCCTACAGCTTGAAAACGGCTGCAATACTTCTAGCTTTGCGTGTGATCCTCTGATTCTGAGCCGCTAAGATGAGTCACAAAGTGTGACACAGAGGATAAGAAAGAGAGCAAACAGTTCTTCACTCTACTCCCTAACGTCCTGCTCCCATTGTTTTTCTGATGCCCCTTTATTCTCAGTTTTTTTGCCTTTATCACTCTGTCAATCTTCGGCAAAGTTCAAACTGTGGGTTTGGGAAACCATACCAGATGGCCCAGAAAAGTCATACTCAGAACACACAAAGTGACCGTTTGGGGAAGGGAAACTCATTTCAAGTGTTTGCAATCAGTATCTCTTTATTGACACCAAATCCAAGGTAGCTTAGTCTTGGTTTGGATACCAAGTTCACACATTTTATTTCCATTATTATTTGCATTCAACAGAGCTTATAATTATGGGAAGCATTGTAATTGCTTATCTTTATCTTAAGATACTTGGATTTTCTTTTTAGAAAGCTAAAAGCAAAACTCACTGAATGTCTCCAACTTTTGAATGATGAAATTATAATCCAAACCAATTTAAAAATGGATCAAAGTTCTGATGAAATGGGATAAACGGGGACTTTCTGCAGATGCTATTTGTCAAGATAACTGTCATGTTCATTCTCTGCAGTCTTCTCAGTGCCCTCAGTATAGGAACTGTTAGAACTAGAGCTTCTGGGGAGTGGATGGGGCTGAGAGAGGTCATTCGGCCCTGCAGTCAGGGAATGAGCCCTGGAAGAAGTGGGGATGCTGGAGGATTTGTAAACCCAGAGATGATTCCATCTTGGAGAGGAACTGGAGAGGAACAGCTGAAAATTCTGGTAATACTCAAAGGGACAGGATTTGCAGAATTACCCTATCTCTGATATTTTGAGTCCTGGGAAAGCTGGTCTTACTCTCTCCAATTGGTATTTATGTAGCCTCTGGGCAAAGTTTGCTTTTAGGCTTTTCTGAAATGAGTTTTAGGTACCCTGTGTGTATTTTTAATCTTTTTATAAGATGCCCTCAGCTTACTTTGTTACACTACCTTGTATTTCTAAACACCTTTCATGAGCCTCTCAAAGTACAAACTCTAATTAAACCAACTTGCAACTTCCACAGGTGGCAGGGAGTGATTTTGTTGAAAAAATCATGAAAGTTAAATGAATGGACCAAAATATATCACCAGATTCACAGACTGGCTTTAGAATAAAAACTCAGAGTTCAGTGGCTTCTGACTATGCCTTTCTAACATCACACCTCCAAATATGAGTTCTTTTCCCCAACTTGCAAAATAATTTTTATTTATACTGTCTTTATGAGACATGACTTTTAAGGAAATTGTAGAACAAAGCAGAAAAAGAAGACATGAGATTTCATCTTTACCTAAAAGTAAGCACTCCCAGGTTGCTTTCTACCTCTTATCCCCATCACGTGGCATCTTCTGTTCTCTAATACCTAAAGCTCTGAGACAATGACTGTCTGAGGAAAGAAAAAGAAGCTTCTGTATCTTTCACATCAACCTCCAAGGAGTAGGCTCATGAAAGACTGAAGCAGACATTCAAACACTCTTGTGATTCTTCTACTAGAAAACAAAACCAGGAACAATGCTTCTTCCTTCCTGTTACTGGGAACATCTCAGATCTTTAGTTTTGATCTTCATGCTCCAGGTCATCTATCATCTTTAAGGACCAGGACCTGGTCAGTTGGCAGCAGGAGTCTGAGACTTTGCTGAGAACTCTCTTCTTGGCACAGTGAGAAAAAGTTGACACCAAAGGACAGTGTCTCACTAGCCTTTTGTGAATTGACTTCAAGCACACTCCTGTCTCTGGGGAGTGAAAACCTCTCTGAGTGCTGCCATTTTTATTAGTGACATCAGCAGAGCCGGGCTTCAGCCTGCTCCTTTGCCCAACACACCTCATACGTGTGACTAAATGATATGAGACAGCAGTGCAGGAAGCCAAGGTCTCTCAGTGTCCCTTTGTCATCCATAGAGGCGCCCCTTCCCAGCAGCAGAATCCCTGCTAATTAGCCAACCGACTGCATTCTTTCTATGACGGACAGTTTTCAGGCAATGAGAAGTAGGTCCAGTGAGCAAAGTTCAAGCACAAAGAGGTTGGTTTGGCTTTTATTTCCAGGAACAGCAGTACTTCCAGCATCCCCCTTTAAGAAGATGGGTTAGTTGCCAATTTCTAGCAAACTGAAACAGCCCTCTCTCCAGTTGCCTGTTATGTTGCACTCTTCAGCTGCACTGCAATCCTTCATACAAATATTTATCAAAACATCCAGTTACCTCCATACCTGCATGCACAAACAGTCACTGGATTACATGAATGAAATAAAAATACATGATCAGACAGAACTTCCTGAACACCAGCCTGCAAGGTTCTGTCAGCTATTAAACATAGATGCTGCTGCTGCTAAGTCGCTTCAGTCGTGTCCGACTCTGCGACCCCATAGACAGCAGCCCACCAGGCTCCCCCGTCCCTGGGATTCTCCAGGCAAGAACACTGGAGTGGGTTGCCATTTCCTTCTCCAATGTATGAATGTGAAAAGTGAAAATGAAGTTGCTCAGTTGTGTCAGACTCTTCACGACCCCATGGACTCCAGCCCACCAGGCTCCTCCACCCATGGGATTCTTCAGGCAAGAGTACTGGAGTGGGTTCCCAGTCAGTAGTTAATCCAGGAACCAAATTGCCCTCAGGCATTTGGGAAACAAACAGAGTTGTTAATATCATTTCNAATGAAGTTGCTCAGTTGTGTCAGACTCTTCACGACCCCATGGACTCCAGCCCACCAGGCTCCTCCACCCATGGGATTCTTCAGGCAAGAGTACTGGAGTGGGTTCCCAGTCAGTAGTTAATCCAGGAACCAAATTGCCCTCAGGCATTTGGGAAACAAACAGAGTTGTTAATATCATTTCAAATATCCCAGAGTTTCTCATTAAATACTTTATTTTTTCCATCCAACCAGTGAATACTAAAGGGGACAGTCTGCCTTCTGGCTTTAAGTTATTTACAAAAGCTGAGTTGAAGGGCATCCAACACTTCAAGTTTTGGAAGAAAGGCTTTTGAGCAACTTTTCTTACTGTCATAATGAGGTAACAAGAAGACTGGGCTTTAAAAGCAAAAAATATTAACATTCATTTCTCTTTTGCCTTTCTAAGAACAAGACAGTCTTCCCTAATATAGTCTAAAGCTCAGATGCTCCAGATTAGGATTGCTAAAGAAGGTATGCAAACATACCTTGAACCATAGGAAATTTTTGGCTGCCTTTTTGACCCAAAATATGGCAATTTCCTACAGTCCACTCCAATAGGAAGAAATGGACACTCTTGATATCCAAAATAAATTTTACACTGACATGGTAGCCTGAAAGCAGTACAATCTCAACAGAGAAAGGATTTTCTAAATTTATTTATTTGACTCATCAAAGCCTAAGTAGTAGGGTTTCCTCCTTTGAGGCCCATCTAGACAGCTGGAGTCATTCTAGTATAAGATATTCTGAAACCCCGACAAACTGTAAGAGTTATGAGGCAAAGATGAGTCAACAAGGAGGGCTGCATAGTTTCTTTAGGAAACTTAAAGGAAAGAAATATATCATTCTCTAAAGTGCTATGAATGGGATAAATTAGATGACTCCAAACAGAAGACGGGAATTAAAAAATAAGCAACTTAAAATTCTGAGAATCTTTAGAGGCTGAAGATCACTTTGCGCTGGGGTCCAGGGAGCCAAAGAAGTGAAACTACAAACAGAAACAGGTTCTATGAAATATTGCTGCATTATACACCAATGTAGAGGAGATAAAAATTAGAGAAGTAGGCCAGTAACACTTCCATGTATGTACGAAAGCCTCGCTGTGAGAATATCCAAGTGCTGGGCTTCATAATACTTGCTTATTGAACTTCAAAACATTCTCAGGAGACTGGAAGACCACAGACCATAATGGCACAAGTATAATCTAGCCACATGAGAATGGCAAACATCCAACACACATCCTCCAATTCTCCCTTTCCACACTCATTACAGATATCATTAATCAACCCTGTCCCTCATCCACCTGAGCCAGAAGGAAGTCTCAGAAGTCTCCTCAGCATCAATTCCAGACAGCCACTACCAAATAATCTGAAACAAAACCAGAAGTGAATTTCCTGGTATTTTCTGTTGCCCCTGTGAGTTCCTTTTCTGTTATCTCTGTTAACACTGCTGTCTTCCCAGGATGACCCTCATGACTTGCATCTTCTAACTCACCTGGCCCTGACCTTCCTCCACTAGAATGTAAGTTTCTTAAGTGCAAGGATATTCCTTCTGTTCATTGATAAACTCTCAAGTCCCTAGAACAATGCTTGGCACAAGGTTGGAGGTCTGCAATTACTGATTTAATCAGTCAGTCTTTGCTTGAACCTCGCACATAACCTCCGCAATGAACTGTTCTCAGCCCTTCCACCTGAGATATTTGAAATTTTTTTCAAATTAGTGTTTTCATCCTCTTTGGATAAATTCTGAGAAGTAGAATTGCTGGATCATATGGTAGATTTATTTTTAATTTTTTAGAAACCTCCATAATGTTTTCCATAGTGGTTCCAACAACTTACATTCCCACCAACACTGTAAAAGGGTTCCCTTTCCTCCATATGCTTGCTAACACTTGCTATTTCTGCTCTTTTTGATTACAGCCATATTTGACAGGAGTGAGGTAATAGCTCATTGTGGTTTTGATTTGCTTTTTCATGATGACTACTGATGATTACTGATTATATCTTCATATGCTTGTTGACCACTTGTATGTCTTCTTTGGAAAAACGTCTGTTCAGGTCCTCTGATGATTTTTTTAATTAATATATGTTAATTGGAGGGCAATTACTCTGATGACTTTAAAATCAAGTTTTTTGAGGTTTCACTGTTGAGTTGTGTGAGTTCTTTACAGATAAAGTGGTAGTAATAGTAGTGCTCAGTCATGTATGACTCTGCGACTCCATAGACTGCAACCAGGCTTCTCTATCTATGGCATTTTCCAGACAAGAACACTGGAGTGGGTTGCTATTTCCTACTCCAGGGGCTCTTCTCTACCCAGGGGTTGAACCCATGTCTCCTCCATTGGCAGGTGGATCTTTATCACTGAGCCACCAGGAAAGTCCTCTTTATACATATAGATATATTAGGTATGTAATTTGAAGATATTTTCCCCCACTCATTAGGCTGCCTTTTCATTTTGTTGATGGTTTCTTTTACTGTACAGAAGCTTTTTAGTTTGATGTAGTCCCAGTTACTTATTTCTACTTTCGTTGCCAAATTTTAAAAAAAAAATCACCAAGACCAATGTCAAGGAACTTACTGCCTGTGTTTTCTTCAAGGAGTTTTATAGTTTTACTTTCTACATCCAAATATTTAATCTATTTAAAATTAATTATTGTATGTGGTGTAAGATATTGATCCAATTTCATTCTTTAGCATGTGGCTATCTGATTTTCCCAACACCATTTATTGAAGAGTATGTCCTTTCCCTATTGCATACTCTTGACTCCTTTGTCATAAATCGTATATGAGTGGATTTTTTTCTGGACTCTCTATTTTGTTCCGTTGATCTATATATCTGTTTTATGCAAATATCATACTGTTTTGATTACTACAGCTTTGTAACATGGCTTGTAATCAGGGAGCATGATGCCTTCTTTCTCAAAATTGCTTTGTCTGTTTGTGTTCTTTTGTGGTTCCACATAAATTTCAGATTGTTTGTTCTGTTTCTGTGAAAATTTTCATAGGGATTGCANCATGGTAGGGAAGTCACGGCCCCATCAGCATTGTCCACAAGGCTGTGATGATTAGTATGAGGCCATCAGGATTCTCCAGAGCAGAACAAAAGTGCTCTCTAGTTAATTAAGTTGGAGAAATACCGTACATGCTTTCTGCCCCTCTCGGAGACTCACAGAGCACAGCACCATCAAGAAGACTCTGAAAAGTGTCCCCTTTATTATAGGTTGTGTTGTGTGTCTTGCCCCCACAACCATATTCACATGTTGAAGTCCTCACCCCCAGGACCTCAGAGTGTGAACTCATCCAGAAATAGGGTCCTGGTAGATATAATTGTTGAGATGAGGTCACACTGGAGTAGGATGTGCCTCTAACCCAGTCCTTGTAAAATAGGACATTTGGATACAGACCCCCACACAGGGAGAACACCTTGTAACCATGGAGGCAGAGAGCAGAGTGATGCTTCTACCAGCCAAGGAAGGCTGAAGATGGCCAGCAAACCCCTGGAAGCCAGCAAGAGGCCTAGAGCAGATCCCCCCTCACAGCCTTGGAAGGAGCCAACCCTGTGGACACCTTTCTTTGGACCACTAGCCTCCACAACTGTGAGACAAGACATTTCTGTTGTTTTAAGGAAGTGATACTTTGTGAAGGGAGCCCTAGCAAACTAATACGGAAGGCAAGCAAACTTCCCCGCAGTCACATGGCTATTAGTAGTTAACGGTAGAGCCAGGAAGAGAAGTCTGCCTCTTTGCCTCCAGACCAGGGCTGCATCCACACATAACTCTAAACATGCTCAGTGTCACTCCTCAGCTTCAGATCCCTTTTGGAATGTGGCAAAGAACTAGAAATGGAAAGAAAGAACAGTGACAGAAAGGAAGAAAGCAATGCTGCTTTTTTCGTCTTCTTACAGGACTCTCATTCATAAAAATTAAAATAATATTGATAACATAAGCTGAACTTATTGAATTTGCTATGTACAAGGCATGGTTCTAAGCACTTTACGTCATTACCCAACCCCAACTTTGAGTTAGATACTGCTGTTAGCCCTATTGTACAAATAAAGGAATTCTTGCAAAAGAGTGTTAGATAATTTGTTCAGGGTCACTCAGCTAATAAGCAATGGAGTCAGAATTTGGTCCCAGTCAGTCAGTCTCCAGAGCCTGGTTCCAGCCACTTTGCTGTTCACTTCTGTACCTTTATTCAGATAGTGTAGAGTCTTTGCAATCTGAGGTCAAATAAAACCTTTTGCTTTTCCAGGACTTAAACCTCAGTAAAGCCTCTAAGCAAATGCCCATCACTAGGTCCCAATGTTTTTCCAGAATGTGGGCTTTATTGCCAAAGAGTGCTTTGATTACTTATATTTTGGACATTGAGATATGTTTTGTTTTATTCAAAAACTTTTGTACATTCAGTTCTTTCTGATCATGCTCTTTAATGGAGTTTTGCTCTGAGGATCTCTGTTTGCAGTACAAGCAGCTGCTGGATTAAAGACCTCACTCAGGAGGCAAAATACGTGAGTCTTAGCATCTTTATGCATTAGTGCAGAACTGTACTGTAAAATTTCCACTTGCCCTGCCTCTTTGATGCAAATGCTGAGATGTCAGGACTGGTGTTGCAGTTACAGTACATCACTGGGCTTTTCTGGGGCAGGTTCAATTTCAAGGGTCCTGCCGCATTGTTCAGGTACATGTCAAAGTTTGGATCCCACCAGAGCTCAAAAACAGGATAACCAAAACATGATGTTTTTTAGGCAATTAAATACAGCTACCAATTTTTTATAGGTTATTAACCTAGGATATCTCCAAGGAAGCCTCAGCTCTACCCTTGTATCCAAATACCAACATTCTTTTGTACAATTTTTTTTTTCATTTGCCTGCCAGGTGTGTGAGAATGAGGGACCAGGTAGAGAAAAGTTACAAAGATTAAAGAAATCATTTGTAGGAATTTAAAATACCCTTTCCTGCCAGACTGAAAAATGTGATTTAAAACCTCAAAGGTTTTTTGCTTGCCCTGAAGCAAACAGTCACTGTAATAATTTAACTGAAACCTTTTATTATTTTAGTCATTAACTTTAAAAATGCAAATCTTCTGAATGTAACCAACAACCAACAATCTTTTTTCTTGGCCAAAAGGCTTATTCTTCAGGGTTTCTTCTTCTAGATTCTCTGAACTGTCTTTCCCATCTTTTTTTTTTTCCTCAGCTTACCAGAATATGCAAAAACGCACATCCCAAATATTTGTATTGACAGATGCTGCATTTTCATTGAGAATTTCCCTAGTGTTTGGTTTCTTATTTTACAGCATGTAGAACTATGAAGATCACATTGGATGGGTGGACTGCCAGACTGAAGGGCAACTAATCCCACATTGTAAAAATCTGTGACAGGTTTTTATAACAAAGGGAACAAACATATCTACTTATGGATGAACACCCCTCACTCCTGATTCAGCTGCAAAAAGCTCCATTTGAGAAGTAAAATGATGCTTAATTTAGTGAACTATGTCCTGAGACCACCTTGCTGAAAAAGAGCACTATGTTCCAGCATCTTCCAGAGGGCACTGTGCTGTCTGATTCTGGGTGCCATGACCTCTAGAAGTCTCAAGTTGTCTGGGCTAAAGGAAAGAGATGCAGAGTGTAACTATAGCCCCACAGACTTCTGGTGTGGCCTTAGGAGAAAGAAGCCACCTCCCTTGTTGTTATTTTCTGCCTGAGGGAGCAGTGTTCCATGTATGATTTTTCATGGATCTCTGCACATTCTTCAGTGGCTCAGTCAGTAAGAATTTGCTTGCAGTGCAGTAGACCTGGGTTCAGTCCCTGAATCAGGAAGGTCCCCTAGAGAAGAGAATGGCTACCCACTCCAATGTTCTTCCCTGGGAAATACCACGGACAGAGGAGCCTGGAGGGCTGCAGTCCATGGGGTTGCAAGAGTTGGACATGACTTTAGCGCCTAAACCATCACCTCTGAAGATTCTTTGATATGTTTGGAGATGACCTTAGGCTTGAGCACTTGGTATTTTCCTTCCAAGGCCTCCTAGAANAAATACCACGGACAGAGGAGCCTGGAGGGCTGCAGTCCATGGGGTTGCAAGAGTTGGACATGACTTTAGCGCCTAAACCATCACCTCTGAAGATTCTTTGATATGTTTGGAGATGACCTTAGGCTTGAGCACTTGGTATTTTCCTTCCAAGTCCTCCTAGAAAACAGGATTTAAGAAATTAGCAAGGAATGGCACTCAAATAAGTCCTGAAGTCCTTTAGCAGAATCCCTGCGTGGCCCATCGCTCTTGATTCTGTTGCTGCTATGGTATCGAGTCAGGGAGTGCTGCAGCTCGGGCTCTGATGGGAATGAGGAACCGCAAGGCTTTTCCTGAGGATGCCTTCTAGTTGCTATGTTTGCAGTTTCTTATTGTCCTTTGCAGCTATTTATTCCCTTGCCTGGATTCAAATCCCCAAAGGCAAAGTTCCCAGAAATCCCCAGTGCCTGATCACATCACTTGTCTTATTTAATTACTCTGCACAACCTGAGGGGACCACTGCACCGTCCTCTACGGCTCACTGATAAGCGGCTCAGTGGCTGTAGATTAACCACTTGTTCTTTCTCTTTCCCTATCTGAATGACTGAGCTGGAGGCAAAGTTGGGACAGAAACAGCAGAAATCACTTTCTCTTGAGAAATTCCTTCCCGTGAAAAGAAGGGAGGATGCGGGTCCCTTGTAATTTAAATAAATCAGTTCAGCAGCCTTTCTCCCCCTGATGCATGTTGGCCTGTGTAGGATTTGATGTCTAGAAAGAATCTGGCGCATGTGTTCAATCTGTTCTCCTTACCCAGGCAGTGCTTACCCAGGCTTCTTCCACAACAACCTGGGCTCAGCTTCCTGGGACTAGAACACTATCTTGGGGAAGGACTGAGAAGGAAGCAGACCAGGTTCCTATCCAGGTGGCAGAGCCAGAGGTGCTATGGCTGGAGAGATCCTAAGCCCACATACTTCTCGCAATGTTCTTTATACGTGCTTCAAACCAGAGTGACTGAGTTTAGATTTGCATAGTTGTGGGCTCTCTGTGGTCCCTCCTCGAGTAAACAGCAGCTCAGCAGTATTGTGAGTAGCTCATTCTCCCACAACCTTGTGCAGAGTTGGCAACCATACCCACCTCGGGCTTGAGTGCCTTGTGCAACCATTCCCTCTCTAAGCCAGAATCAGCTGACTATTGGAATTGCTGAGTCACATGAGTTAGGGATGTATGCTTGGTGTGGGGAGCGGGGCAAGCAGGAGCACACCAACCACAGATTCACCACTTCACAAATTTATCCAAGAGGCACTCTTGAGCTCTGTGTATTCATGCAGAAGGAACAATTATCCTCATTCCCAAGTGGAATCAAAATCCTTCACTCTACATTTGTCCAGTCTCCCAACTATGTACTCCCTGCAGGAAGTCCCTGAACCTGCTAGCATCAGGGCATTTCCCACACACACCTCCTCCTGCTTTGGCCAACATACTCCTTCTGCCCCAGGCCCCCCTCCCCTCTCACCATTACCCGCCATTTCTCCCCTCCGGAGCTCCTGGACGGAGGCACCTGCAGTGCAGTGGCTGGGTGCCCCAGTTCTGGCACCAGACCACCTTAGTGAAGTCAGTCTCTAAAATACGCCCTGTCACGGGCAGTCAATGCTAAAGCATTTTGTGTCTCAGTGTCATCTTCTCTAAAATGGGGTTGATGATAACTGAGCTTCCACAGAGGGATGTCAAGAGGGTTCAATTCAATGGAATTATTTTATGTAGAATATAAATATTTGCCATAATGCCTGACTCAATAAATGTGAGCTGTTCTTCTTCAAAGGCCTATTCAAATGCCACTATGTCCTCTGAGAGCCCTCCTTCCCTCTTTTGTTCCCTATTCATGAGTCTTCTATAGCTATTTTCATACATACTATAATTACGGGCAGCTTCCTGTGGTAGAACACAAAGTCTTCAGCCTGACTACCTGGGTTCAAGATCTGGTTCTACCACTTATCAACTGTATGATCTCTGTGCCTTTGTTTTTTCCTTCTGTAGAATGAATGATAATAGGTCTTAACTTCATAGGGTGGTTGTGATGATAAAGTAAGTTACACATGTAAAGCATCACCAGGGCCTAGTAAGTGCCACATAAGCAGAGCCTCTAACCATTGTGGACTCACTTACCTGTCTCTCTCATTAAACTTGGAGCTACTTGAGGACAGGGAGATGCCTTATTGATTTTCTGTATCTTCTGTGCCTAAAATATAGTTTAACAGATTATAGTCTAGAACTCCTGATCACTAGTTTTCATTTCCTTCCTCTTTTCATTTCTCCTGGAACATGGATTCTGCTCAAGCTCATAGGCATGTGCAGCAAATCTGACTTGACCGCACTTCATAGGCTTCTTATCATTGCAGTGTTTGATCTCTAAGAATCCTTCCCTGCAGCGCAGTTTCATGACTAAAATCCCTAAGTGGAATTCTTCAAAATAGTATAAATTTGTTGTTTCTATTTTTTTTCAGTTTTGAAAAAAATGTATTATAATGTGCTTTACACAGAAAATATTGAAGCCCTACACTATAAGAAAGATTCTCTAGTAAGCTATAATATTCAGGATAATTTAAACAAATTTAAAACTAAAGCAGGGCCTGTTATTTTTACTATGGAATATAATACAATTTTTTTAAGGTTCTACAGAAGGAATTGGAAGAAAGAAATAATCTGGTAAATTAGTTACTTACAGGTTATTGATTGTCAACTTTCAATTTTATGCCATATAGTTCTCTCAAAAAATGTATGAAAAGCAGATAATTATATTCTAAATTATTTTTTCAAATATGCATGCATGCTTAGTTACAAAATCACATCTGACTCTGCATTCCCATGGACCTGCAGCCCAGCAGGCTCCTCTGTCCATAGGATTTCCCTCTGGAGTGGGTTACCATTTCCTTCTCCAGGGAAATTTGTTGTTTTTAAAGTAATCTTTAATCTATTTCACAACTTATAATGTTGCCTATAAATGAAGGAATTTTGCAGTTTTGCAGGATCCAGTGCCCCTCCTTTTCTACAAATCTGTATAGGTGTGGCTTCATCCTTGAGCAAAGAGATCCCACCCCACACACTGGTGGCCACTCCTTCCTCCTGAGCAAGTGCTCGTGCAGAAGTCACTTTTCCTTCATAGAAACCAGGACTGCCTGGATGGGAGACAGCCATAGCAGTGTCCCAGGCAAGGGTCCCACTCCCACTGTCAGAAAGACCCTGGAACCACCGTAATGCGAGGGACATCTGACTTTGCACACTGTCTTCCTTTTTTTCTCCTATGATTAAAAACAAAGCAAAATCCCCTTAACTTCCTCCCTGAATCTTCCCCTACCTCCTTGCCTCAACCAAAGTCCTGCTCTGCCCTGAGAGCCCCATTCTGAAGCTCCTGCTCATCATCCCACAGCCTTTTAAGGACACTGCCTTCCTTGATTTTGAGTGCAGATTCCAGGGCATATTCTGGCACCCCCAGGTTAAAAAAAAGACAAAATAAAAAGACTTGAGATTTATGTCACCAAGCCTCCTCTTTCCCAGTCCCTCATCACTGTAATTTACAGCCTCTCAGACCTGCATGCCTTCTGAGCATTTGAGCCCCGTCCCAGCTTCCCCAGTCTTCCTTCACCTTCAAGCCCTGCCACCTTCATAAAGAGCTTATCAGTGATCATGCACACAAGTGTGGACTCAGTTCTTTGATGTCTTCTGCTCAATGCTCTTCAATTCCTTGCCACTGCAGTCACCCACTCTAGATCCTGGACTCTGCCATTACATCTGGCCTCCAGGGAAAAAAAAGGCAAAAAAACCCAGATATCCATTCTCTGTCCTTCAAGCTGATCAAGACCTTGATCCCTCAGGCTTGACTTTATCTGTCGTCACTTGCTTTCTGACCCTTACTTCAGTCCTTTCTTTGTGAACATCTTCAGTCCTTTGCCTCAAATCCTTGTCCTTGTATAAATCCACCGAGACTGCAACTAACTGAGTCCTTTGTAATGTATCAGTGCTGACACCTCCCTCTCAGTGCTTCCTACATCCTACACTCTACAGCACTAATGTCCCCAAGCATGTCATGCCTTCTTTATCACCAAGGCTTTAGAATACTTCTACCCAGCACTCCACTTGTTTCATCCACCCCCATGGGTGAGCACAGCACACATGTGCACACACAGACACACACACACACTCTTTCCATCTTCACCTTCCTTCATATCTTGACTTGAAGAAGTGATTCTTGGGACTTTCCTGGTGGTCCAGTGGTTAAGAATCTGCCTTCCAGTACGGGGGGTACAGTTTGATCCTTGGTTGAGGAAGTAAGATCTTACAAGCTGTGGGGCAACTAAGCCTGTGTGCCTCAATTATTGAGCCCACGCACCACAACGAGAGAGCTTGCACACCACAACTAGAGAGAAGCCTGCACGCCGCAACAGAGAGTCTGCATGCAACAACTATTAATAAGATCTGGTGCAGCTAAATTTTTTTAAAAAGTGATTCTCAAAATGTGGCCCCAGAGTAGGCAGCAACAGCATCAACTGGTAACTTGTTATAAATGTGAATTCTCAAGCCTCACCCTAAATGTACTGAATCAGAAATTCTAAAGATGGGGCCCAGAAATCTCTGTTTAACAATCCCCTCAGGTGATTCGAGTGTGCAATAAAATCTGAGAAACACTGGTTTAGACAACACTTTGTCCAAGCAGCTTTCCCAAACATAACCCTCCACCTCACTCCTGGAATAGGGATGTCTTCTTCCATGTGTTTCCACAGTCCCCTTGCTTCCTCCTGGCCAAAAGGTAGTGTACTTGCCTCCTCACTTGCTAAGCCCCAGTGGGCTCTCTCTGAGCTCCCCCAGACAGGGACTGTATCTTGTTTACTGCTGTTTCATAATGCCTGTCATATTAGTAGCTCAGTAAAAACTGGTGAAGCCAGAGCTCAAACCTAAGTGTGCATCTTGATCTTCCAGAAAGATAGACTATAGCACCAAAGAGAGTTAATGCACTGAGGAAATTGGTAATGAGCAGCTAGGATTGGGCTTCAAGTAAATGCTTTTCATCCTTGCCTAAATGAAAGGAGACACTGAGTAGATACAGTGCCTACAAAAGACTTTCATAAAACCCCAGAGAGGAAAGAGACACACTGTTGAATCAACTTAAAATCCCAAGACAGACTACCTGACTCTAGCCCTCCAGTCAGATAAACCAAGCTCATCATCATCCTGCCTCTGTGTGGCCAGTTCCTCCATTGCTTGCATTTTAATGCACTGTGTTTACTGGAGTTTCCAAAATGCATGAGTCTTTGGAAATTTGGCAGAAAAGAGGAATCTGGGTCGTGCAACTGTGAAATCTAAATAAGGTATAATTAACATGTCCATCAACTTTGACAGAGGTGATGCTAGTTTGCAAACTGTTCATTAATTTTGCACAATAGCAGCAACTGGGTACAAGGCAGACACCAAGCTGGAGATGAGAGGCTCAGTGTAGTGCGAACCTGGACTACTATTGGTGATACCTAGGAACGAACTGCTTCTATTTTCTGCATACAAGGATATGACTATTTAAGAATTTGGGGCCCACGTTATCAGAGTGGCTGTATGATTACTAACTCTCCAGTCTTTTCAGTGTAACTATGTGATTCACAAAATACTCCCCAAATTATGAAAAACTGTTCATGAATCAACAGGAAATTTGAAAGAAAAAAAATGAGCCCTTCTTGTTAGAAATATAACAACAAAATGGCTATATCTGAAAATCAGAGCAACCTGAAGTCAAGTCCCATGTCTTATCTCGCTATATGGACTACTTATTGTTTCTGTATCTCCTGTAAAATATGGTAATAATACCTCTTTATAATATTGTGTTGAGGATTATGTGAGATAATACATATATGCTCCTCAACACACAGTTAATATATAAAACAGCTCTCTTTTCTGTTCTTCCCAGTCAGAATTAGAGAGGGATATCAAAAACCAAGTAGACTATGGAAAATAGTATGGTGATTCTTCAGAAGATTAAGACTAGAACGACTGTATGATCCAGCCACCCTGCTTCTGGGTATATACCCAAGAGAACTGAAAGCAGAGACTCCAAGAGGTATTTGCACACTTGTGTCTTAGCAGCATTATTCATAATAGCCAAGTGGTAGAAGCAACCCAAACATCCATCTACAGGTAAATGGATAAATAAAATATGGTATAGACATACAGTGGAATATTATTCTTCCTTTAAAAAAAGAAAATCCTATCACATGCTATGACATGGATGTGCTTGGAGAATATTATGCTAAGAAAATAAGCCACCCACAAAAAGATAAATACTGTACAATCCCATTTACATCAGGAATCTAAAGTAATCAAACTCACAGAAGCAGGAAGTATTAGAATGTTGGTTACCAGGATCTGGGAGCTTCCCTGGTGGCTCACATGGTAAAGAATCTGCCTGAAATGCAGGAGACCAGGGGTTCGATCCCTGGGTCAGGAAGATCCCCAGAGAAGGGTATGGCAATCCACTCCAGTATTCTTGCCTGAAGAATTCCACGGACGGAGGACCTACTGTCCATGACAGCGCAGAGTGGGGGCTATAGTCCATGGGGTCGCAGAGAGTCCGACACGACAGAGCGACTAACACTTTTTGCTTACCAAGGGCTGTGGGAGAGGGAAACGGGTAACTGTTTAAAGGGTATAGAGTTTCAGTTTTACAAGGTGAAAAAGTTCTGGAAATCCTTTGTACAGCAGTGTGAATACGCTTAATACATGAGCTGTACACTTAAAACGGTTTATATGATCCACCTGCCCTCTGGTTGTTGGGGTTGTTTAGGACTCCGTCTTTGGCCATCCTCTCTGCTTGTCTCACACTCCCGGGATTTCAGCCACCCGTGACCTTACCAGACGCTGACGCGATGATGACTATTCACTGCTCTTGCCCAAGTCTCTAAAAGAGGGCTTGGAGCTGAAGTAGGCACTCAGTAAATTTGTTAAGTCAGTGAGCGTCTAGAGCTCTAGCTCTACTCAGTGGACCCTGCCAGCAGACTGTCCCACTGGTCTGGCAAACCCAGCACATCCAGATTTTCATTTATTTAACTTCTCCTAGAACCCACGCCAGTGTTCTTGCCTGGAGAATCCCAGGGATGGCGGAGCCTGGTGGGCTGCCGTCTATGGGNGTGGACCCTGCCAGCAGACTGTCCCACTGGTCTGGCAAACCCAGCACATCCAGATTTTCATTTATTTAACTTCTCCTAGAACCCACGCCAGTGTTCTTGCCTGGAGAATCCCAGGGATGGCGGAGCCTGGTGGGCTGCCGTCTATGGGGTCTCACAGAGTCAGACCTGAAGTGACTTAGCAGCAGCAGCAGGTGGCACTAATGATAAAGAACCTGCCTGCCAGTGCAGGAGATGTGAGAGATGTGGGTTTGATCCCTGGGTCCAGAAGATTCCCTGGAGGAGGGCATGGCAATCCACTCTAGTATTCTTACCTGGAGAATCCCGTGGACAGAGGATCCTGGCAGGCTGCAGTCTACAGGGTCACACAGTTGGACACAACAAAAGTGGCTTAGCCCGCATGCAAGGAAATAAAGAAGCTCCTCCTTGTCATCGTGCTTAATATTGTCCATATTTTCCCAACCTTCTTTCACACTCATATCCAAACCCTGTTAATCTCAAACTAGAGATGTCTTGAGAATCTGACCACTGCTTTCCTTCCCCAGGGCCACATCATCTCTCAAGTGGACTATGGCAGTAACTTCTTCCTTGTCTCCATTTGCTTCTCCAAGAAGTTCCTTCCATGCAATAGTGCCAAATTTTTCTTTCTGAAGGGCATATCTCATTATGTTGCAAGGCTGCTTAGGCTTTAACCATGTGAGCACATCCATGGACTCCTATCACCTACAGAGTTATTCCACAAACATTGGTTGGGCCAGTAATGCACCTGTGTTCTGGTCCCCCACCCACTCTGTCAGTTTCTGCTCCCTGACTCCAGATCCCCCATACTGCAGACACACTTCCCCTCACCCACCAGGCCCACCTCTAACTCCAGGTCTGTGTCCCTCTGTGTGAACAAACTCTCCCCTACCCCCAACTTCTCTTCGTGGAAACAACTCATGCCTCATGGATACTGGGTGAACATTTACAAAGGAGCAAGATGGATGAGGTATAAACAATTTCAGTGTTAAAAACTTCCCCCCGAGCATGGTAGTCCAGTCAGCTTAGCTACTGACTACAGACTGGAACGTTTATACAAAGTTCACATACCCACAAGGAAAGATGTAGGTACAGGAATTGGCTCGCAATATTTAGAATTAAATATTATCAACATCAAAGTAGTATAGTGGTTAGGAGCCAAACTTTGGTATCTTCTATAGGTAGATTGCTATTTGCTCAGTCTCCTCATCTGCCAAATAAGATTAAAAATAATACCTCCCTCATAGAGTTGTTGAAGTTTGGACGAGATGATATATAAAGTGATTAACCCAATACGAGACATATGTAATGCCTAATAAATGGCCGCTACTGTTATCATAGAATGAACTTTCTTATTCTGCTACTTTAGCATGTGTTCTCACTAACAGACCATATTAACATCTTGAGTACTATTACTTCCTTGTAGGTAGGGGAGTAAGAGGGCTTGAAATAATAGTTGCCATACTAAGTAACATGGTAAGATGAAGGTTCATGACCCTGGGGAAGATGTGTTTGTGTGTGTGTAAGCAGGAGCGTGTACACTGTATGAAACTTGAACAAAAGATTTATATGCCTAATAACACTGTTATATATGGTTAGTGCAGTTAATTCTGCTCATTTTTTCTGGTTACACAATTAAAAGTTTAATCACCCAGATTATATGAATGCATTTGTACTATTAGAAAAATAACTTTTAAAGAAACAATGTAATATATTCTAAAAGCCCAGTATTGTTCAGAACCAAGATAGTTCTAGAAAATTCTCTTATTGCACTCTGTATATCTCTCAGCCTTACTGCAGTGTATGATTATTCAGGTAGATCTTTGCTATTACAAGCCACCTAACATTTATGCTTTGTTTTGTTGTAAATGTTTTCATTGCTGGGCACTGTGGCACATATGCTTCCACTTCTAAAAGGGGCTTGTTCTCACAGTTGCGTGGAGAACCACTCAGAAACCCTCAGCTTCATGACTGAAGCCTCGTCATTCATCTTATGTTCCCTGCCCTTCGAGTATAGGAAAGTGAAAGTGTTAGTTGCTCAGTGTGTCCAGCTCTCTGCGACCCCATGAACTGTAGCCCTGCCAGCCTCCTCTGTGCATGGAATTCTCCAGGCATGAATACTGGAGTGGATTGCCATGCCCTTCTCCAAGGGATTTTCCTGACCCTAGGATCGAACTCACATCTCCTGCATTGGCAGGCAGATTCTTTACTATCTGAGCCACCAGGGAAGCCCCTTCAAGTATAGGAGAATCTTGTAATTCCTTTCAGTATAATTTGGGTGACTTGTTGGAACACAGCAGCTATGAGGCCAAAAATTAATGTTAGCTCATTCCCAGGGTAGTCACATGTCCTAAAACAATAGAAAGAATGAGAAAATCGATTTGGAATGGTTATCTACCTTGCATTGTTTTCACAAATTTTTAAAACCTGGGCAGTGCAGCCTATCCCTAGTGAGGCTTTTGTATTGATAAATTGTGTACAGTACCATAGGAGGAGTAGAAACCATTTCTTTCTGATCACACATAGGAAATTTAACTCCTTGATGAAGAACCTTCCCAGCAGTTTCCCTGGTTCTGTTCTTATAACCTCTGGCGCATGATGTAGGTCAACTAGTTTATAGTCTAAAACGCAGGACAGAATCACCTACAGCCTATGAGGGAGCTCAGCGTATGTGTATCCAGAGCTATGAACAAACTGTTGAAGACTGTTCTGCACAGGGCGTCATAGGTGCTCCATCCCAAGTCCTGTCAGCTGCAGCCTCTCAGACTGACTCCTCCGTTAACTTTGCTCATTCTCTTCACACATCATTTCACACTTTTTTCAATCTACTGTAGGGCTTTATCCAATAAAGCCTTTTCCTGTTACTTTGCTCTCACACTGTTGAGAAAGCACATAGTATTCTATTTTATGCTTAAATTATGTATGTGGGAAGATAAACTGAGCCTGGAGTTCTAATGCTTTCTCACTGACTAAGGCCAGCTGGTACCGTGACTTTCTTGCTTTTCTACTGAGGCTAAGGCTGTCTTCTCCCTGCCTTCTTCAGGTGAATGCTGTGAGAATTGCTGAGGCCCAAGAGAAAGACACTATGTCAACAGTGTATGGAGATGTGGCCATTCATGGGCAAGGAGGCATTTTCCTGAGGTGTTTGTGAAAGAAGCATCCAAATTGTACTGCCCACCTCCTCTGACTTTATCTTCACCTTCACCAGTCTCCCTCTCATTCTTGGGCAAGACTGCTTGCTCACGGGAATTGTGGTGAAAGTCAGCAGCAGAACAAAAATTATAGCCAGAGTTACCCTGGAAAACTTTAGGAAAGCACTGTATCTCTCAATCCAGCACATCCAACTTTTCTTTCTGCTGGTATGGAAAGCAATTGCTGCCTGTTGGTTGAATGCCATTCTTGTATTTATAGACTATGCTTTTAAAAAATGTTTAAACTCCAAAATATACAATAGACCAAGATGTTCCCAGTATGAAAAGCACAGGGGAACTGAGAGGGACAAAGTAAAGACTGGGATTCACAGCCCATCACATGCTCATGACAGCTTCCCTTCCAGAACTCCTCTGGAAGTCAGTAACCACCCTCAACCATTTAATTCTACCTACCTCACCCCCAACTCCCTGTCTCTGTGTCTCCCTGTCTGTCTATCTCTGTCTGTCTGTCTGTCTCTTTCTCTCTCTCACACACGCACACATATACATTCTCACACTACAGCTGATAAGCACATGGTGTTCTTAGTGAATACACGGAGAGAACTTAGCACAGTCCTAAGAGCAGAGGTCAGGGAATAAGTGAATTTTAAGGATAGTAAACTCCCAAAGAACAGAGGATCGCTAAGGGGCTATCTTTATATGGATTGGGTTTCTGGGCTTTCCCATGTTCCCAGCCAGCCTTCAACTATCTGCACAGGAAGCCACCATGAAGGAAATAAAATTAATATAAAAGCATAGATTCTGGTGGTGTTGGAGAAGACTCTTGAGAGTCCCTTGGACTGCAAGGAGATCCAACCAGTCCATTCTGAAGGAGATCAGTCCTGGGTGTTCATTGGAAGCACTGATGTTGAACCTGAAACTCCAATATTTTGGCCACCTCATGCGAAGAGCTGACTCATTTGAAAAGACCCTGATGCTGGGAAAGATTGAGGACAGGAGGATAAGGGGACAACAGAGATGGTTAGACGGCATTACTGACTCAATGGACATGAGTTTGGGTAAACTCTGAGATTTGGTGATGGACAGGGAGGCCTGCGTGCTGTGATTCATGGGGTCACAGAGAGTCAGACACAACTGAGTGACTGAACTGATAGATACTGGCTTCCTGTCCCACTGCCCAGCCTACTAGGAGTAAAAAGCTTTGACTCCTATTTTCAAGCATCAATTACTCTTTTCCCACTGTTTCCTACTAAATCCATATGTACCTTAAAATGGGTTTGGACAATTCAAATCATTGAGTAGTAAAAAAAAAAAAAAAAACAGAAAAATTACCTAATGTAGCCATGTATTCATAAACTATGATTTTCCTTAAAGTATTAGTCTTCAACATTGACTGTTACCAGCCCTGGGTTCAGGTGGCTATGGCTGACTTAATATTTTTCGAGAGAATTCCCCTCCATACACATCTCAGTGGAGGAGTGAAGCCTTGACAAGACTCTTTGTCAACTTTCTAACTGATTGTAGGCTCTAACAGTTTCTAGGAGCTCTTTTCTTCTCTGTTAAATAATGAAAGCATTGAATTGTCATTGTATATTGTAGAATTTGCCATCCAGGCAAGTATGTCTCTGGGTTTCTGAATTTCCTGATTTATCCTGCTAGGTTGTTTTATTCAAAACTGCCTTTCAAGACAAGAAGAAAGCTGGTGATGGCACTTTGCTGAGTACCATAAACCAGATGGACTTTGTGCGTTCACCAGGGCTCTGTGCTCCAGCCTGGCTCCCTGACTGCTTCCAAATGCAATTCCAAGTGTTGAAATTTAGCCTGAAGCTTTAAATGATTTGAGTCCTTGTAGCCTGACCTATTTTCATTGGAAAAGACCCTTTAGCTGGGAAATATTGAAGGCAGGAGAAGGGGGAAGCAGAGGTTGAGATGGTTAGATAGCATCACTGGCTCAATGGACATGAAAATAAAGCAAACTCTACAGTGAGACAGTGGAGTGGAGGAGCCTGGCATGCTGCAGTCCATGGGGTCACAAAGAGTCGGACCCAACTTAGCGACTGAACAACAAAAATCTGACCTATTCACCACCCGAAGGCAGCTCTCCCCACAAATTCCAAAATCTCTTTGTACACAACTTAAAATCAAGATGTTCCTCAAGTTGACTTTGTGCTCTCTGGGTCCAAATGACACATTCAGTGGTCTCCCCACAAGCACTACTTCTCTACAGTGCCTGGTTCCTATAGATCCTGCCTTCTATCTGAAAACCTTCCAGCATTGCCTAGCCATATATATGTCTCCTTTCTGGAATTTGCTTGCTTTTTTGATACCATCCAGTTTTGTGGTGTCTTGTTCATCCCTTATTTCAGGGCCACTCTCCCCAACTAGATTGTAAACCATGTGTGGGCGTCATCACATCCTCTTTTCCTTTTGAAGCTCATGGTTCAGGCTATAGTAATCTGAGTAATTCTTTGATTATGTTAGGATGCTAAGCCCATCTTCTAGAATTCACCCTTCTGAAATATGTTGAAGAAGACATTCTAGTGCATTGAAATTCATATCTGACTGACTGCTAAGTGACAAGATTCCTAATTATTTGTGACTCTGGACAAGTCACGTAATCTTTTTGAGCCTCATTCTCCTTGTATACAAAATTAATATATTACATACCTTTCTATCTCCAAGGTTCAAATAAGGATCAAAAAAAGAATAAGCAAAGCAATTTATATCAATAAAACACTGAAACACGTACATTTAAGTATCAAGTTATTGGCTTTTCTGTGCATTGTTGACATGAAAGTGTGGATAGAGCTTCTTGAACTTTCTAGATCTTCCACAAATCTAAGGCTTTAACACTGATTTTCTGATTGATATTGTTATTTTTGCCATAACCTGCTCCCCCTTTTTTTTTTTTAATGCTTCATGTTAGTATAACTCGAACTGTCTTTCTGAGCTGTTTCTTCTCAAGTAACCAAGTTATCACCGTCGTGATCTGATCTGAAAAGGGGGAGGGTGTCATTGGCTTAGACTTCCTTGGCATCAGAGAAATTTTCTCATTGCTCAAAACAAACATAAAGAAGTACAAAGGAAATTTCAAAAGGCTGGGCACTGAGCCTTTGGGCAGTTTTTCTATTGACAGGGCTATTTCTGGCATAATTTAAAAAGATTCAATTAATCACGGAGTTAAGTAGAGAGAAACTTTCTGGCAGCCTTACATCACAGGCTTCTATATTTTTAGCTTCCAGCCGTGTGATCCCTACAATTCAAGGGTCTTCCCACCTGCCTGCATCTTTGGTGGCATGGCCGGAACTGCTGGTTACCTTGCCATCCTTGGGGACCTCAGCTTCTTTGGGCTACTGCCACTTTTGCCAATCAAAGATGGAGATAGTTTCTAACTTTCAGGCAAGGGATATATTTCATGCCTGATTAGAAAGAATATTCTCTCAGGAGTGCAGAGCCTTGGTATTCTTGGTTTCCAAGGCAGCTATGTCTGATTCACCTGGCCTATCAGACTAGGACCATCTTTATCTGACAGTTAGCTTTTACGAGTCTTCAGAAGTAGCTACAGGATGATTTCAGGTTTTTCTTCCTTGAGATACTATGTTCTCAGGAACCTGAGAGTTTGTCTGAGAGAGCTCACCTACTCCCAGTCTCCCAATGGATTGTAGAAAGATACTGGATCTTTAAGAAGTTCAAAATAGCAAAGCTTCCATACTGCTGATGGAATGAAAACATCACATTCCCATTCAAAGTCAAGGATACAGCATTTCCCCATCTGTATCATTCTTGTCCTCTTTCCCACTTTCCTTTTCCCTCTTCCTTCACCCCACAAAAGCAAGAGGGCCTACACCCATCCAGTGGATAGGGAGACATCTTAGGAAGGATAGAAGTGTATGCCTTTAGGCCCCTTATTAGCTGAAGACTTGTAGCCTATAATTTTTTTTTTTAACCTGAGGGAAAATCTATCTATGGCTAGCCTCTTCCCTAGAAACCATAACATCTCTCTTCCCCATTTGAAATCAAAAACTACTAGAATTCTCTGTGAGTCCAAACTCTATTACAGATGAGTTCATCACTTCTGTCACGGCTACTTATTTCAGCCCACTTTTACATGGTACAATCCATGACTAAGTAGCTTGTTCACTATTGGCTCTTTCAGAGTTCTTCAGGACTCAAATGGCAAAAGAATCCTGCTGCCTCTGGGGAAGAAGGCACAGGCTGCATAAAATGCTCTCTGAAGAGCAAACCCAAGCACATTGATCCTGTACCTTGTTTCTTCTACTGTAACTTGATCTCCTTCATTTTCTAGACAAGGAGGATCTATTCTCTTTCTCCCATATCCCGTAACTTATAGAGCAGAAAAATAAGATGATCCACAGATAAGCTGAAAAGTTTGAACAGCTAATAGACTGAATCTTTAGCCACTTACATTTCCATACATAAAAACGTGTTTTAGAAAAAGTTTCTGACTATGAAAGAAGGGATGTGTGACCAAAGATGTAAGTCTCACGAATATTTTGTGAGCTGACCATTAGTCTGTCTCAGACCCTGTTATTTGCTCACATTTATAAGTTGCAGTCGGCTGTACAATGGTATGGTAAATGAAGCATGTAGATTTTCGTTACCTCCTGGATAAAGAGGAGAAAACAGAGGAAGGATGGTAAATGTCTGTCATAGAAACTAAGTGTTTAAATCAAAATGAAAACAAACAAGAAGACTAACATTGCATTGTAGGAAATGAGGCAGAAAGTTGGCTGTTTATTGTGAAGAAATTCAAAATGTACTCAAATGATATTTCTGTTTCTGGGTCTACTAAGATCAGCAATGAAAAAGCAATATTGTCAAGGAGAGTAATATGAAACTCAGTAGCAGCCATAAAAAGGTAATAAATTTTTCTAAAGAATGATTAGAACCTACACTTACAGAATTATACCTGTCATCAGAGAGGCCATGAAGAGGTGGCCCTGCACTCCACAGCTGATTGAACAGGAGCTGGTTTGGGCTTGTCCTGTTTTTTTGTTTTGTTTTGTTTTGTTTTGTTTAGCAACTTGGCCCCAGTAAAGTGGCATTTTCCCTAACTGTGAAAGATGATAGCACTGCCAACTAGAATATGATGGAAATTTGGCCTCAGAAAAAAGTTGGACTCTTCTTCCAGCATCATTTTCCAAAGAGCTAAAGTTTTATGTTATCTCCTTTAGAAGGTATCTCTCGTCCAAAGAAACTCTGGTAGAGGTAGAAGGAGCACTGAGTTAAAGGCTTTGGGATCTGTTAATATAAAGTCTGATACAGACAGAATTAGTCTAGGGTGTTAAAAGTCAAGATGAGGTCATCTTTGGGAGGCACAATATTGTTGGAAAGGGAGTACAGATGTATGGATTCCGTTTCTTGAACTGGGTGCCATCTGGCTAGGTGTTCCCACTTTGTGAATTCACTAAGCTTACATATATGATATGCATACTTTTCTACCTATACTACAGGTACAGTACACATTAGACTTGAATAAGAGATTTACATTAAGAAGCCTTTGCATTCTCTTGCCAAATTTTCTCTAAATAACCAACAGATTTGGAGGAGGTCACTTGAGCCACAATTTCTTGTGCAAAATGAGAAAGTGGACCAAATGATCCCAGTGCTGAAGCTTCTCAGGCCGTCATCCTTGGCACATGATGAATGCAGAGCATTCACTTTCCTGCTATTAGTGACTCGAATAATAATCAGAACATGGGCAAAGTTACCACAGGGCCTGCCAGAAGAGGGAATGAACTGAAGGCTGTGTAAATTTTCTGCATGGGGAGTGATGTGGAATAATAATTGGAACTACAGGGCTCATGCTGATAGCAAAGATGGAAAATTCAGGTGGCTGTCAGTGTGGACCCCTGCTTTTAATAGCAGATATTCATCCCACAACTAGTGATGTTGCAATCACGTTACATCCAAGAACCAATGTTTCTCTAATAGTTTCTTCTCAAAAGTAGCTGCTGGGAAATGTGATTCTGTTAAAATATATTATAGGAACTTCCAATCAATCCTCCGGTTTGGTGTTTCAAGCACTTTCTTTTGCTATTTAGTATAAAGTGAGCTTGAAGGTGACCTGTGACTGTCAGCTAGGGAAAATTGGTAGTCTGTCATCAGTGAGAAGTTGCCAATCACACCTCACAATGGATGGGGAAAGCCCAAGGCCTGGGCTGGAAGGTCTTTGCTGTATTGATAGAAGAAAAGACTGCAACCTCCCTTTGATAAGAAAATGAGCTATACCTAACTCCCTGTGGGCTTTTCCTACAACTTGAGTCTCTTGGAAGGCAAAACATGTTTCGTAAAGAGCACCAAAAGGAAAAATAAATGATTTTGATAATCTAGTGTACAATCAAACGAATTAGCACCTGGGTGCACAGGGAAATTCTTAAAAATCTTACGATCTTTTTCTCAAGTCTCTAAAGTCCCCTAGAGATAGGTCACCTGATTCTGTTAAGCCACCTGCCTGTCCTCCTGAAAACCATTCTGGGAAACCAGGCCAGACATGCTCGCTGATGGCCATCCCTCTTCTGAGTCCCAAGAATAATCCTTTGGTACAAACATAGAAGTGTATTATTTCATCCTCCAGCAAACGTGAAGGGAAACAATGAAATGAAGGAAATGCAAATCATGAGCTGCCACATAAGATTCTAATTACCATAATTTGATCCATCCTCCTTTCCACTACCGGAAAGTCAGCCTTCTGGATGAGAGGAAGCCAAGAGGGCTAGATAACAGCCCTCTGTTCTCTCTCCCTGTCCCTCGTCTCCTTTCTTTCTTCCTCTCTTCCTTAAATGATGTTCATTAAGACAATGGTTCTTCTGACAGTTTGTAAGCCTCAACTGTATTAGTGAAAGCCTTGCGTGACTCAATAAAATGAGCTAAAGAAAAGGAATAGGGAGAAAAAAGCAGACACATGCTGTCTCTTTACTCCCCAAAGCAACTGTCAGTCTCTGAGTATTTTCCTAGACTCTGCCAGAGATCTCTTTGGAATCATCCCTGTAAGATACAAGGACAGTAAATATAAGAGGTCCAGGTCTTTCATGTATGATTTTGGAAAGTATTAATAATTCAGAAAAGGACCAATTCAGACCCCCTATGTCCAGTCACACCAGGCCCTCCACTCTGACAGCTCCTAGAGTATTTCTGTTTCTTAGGTCACTCACAGCTTTGCCTCATCCCTGACTTCCTCAATACTATTTAAGGTAGGTTATCTTGGCACAGCTTCTTATGTTTATGGTGGTAAATGAGCCAGGCTGGGAGACATGCAAGATGTGTTAACTTCAGTCCTATTAGAATTCTCCTAAAATATTCCCATTAAAACCCGAACCTTTAAAGCACATCCCTGCTCACTGAGTGCTGGGGCTCCTGCCTTTTGCCGTGACAAGTGCCATAGGAATGGGCTCTGCCGTCACCCTTCAGCCCATGTTTGAGATGTAATGGGATGCTTCAATGGCAGCTTTAAATCAGATGGCTGAGGCCTTGGGAGCACAACCCCAATTTAGGACTCAAACAACTCATTAAATCACAAAGCTGGCAGCTCTTTGATAGTACGTGCTGCTGACAGAGTAGGGGTCCCACTCCACTGACCTTTTGTATTGGATAGCAGTTGACCAGGTAGGCTGTTTTAGTTTCGACCACTGTGCAGGTAAAATACAATTTAACAATACGAAGGACATGTTTTCAAGAAGCAAAAATGTCCTCGAGAAGCTGGTGTCCTTCTTAGCACTGGTGTGGGGGGCTGCTAATCAAGGGAGACCGAAAACAGTCCACATAGTTGGAGGCAGAAACAGCAGGCTACACATGAAGGTCATGAAGTTGAAAGCAAGGGGAGGAATCCATAAGATATTAGGAATTTAAGGCAAATTTATATTCTATATCTGAGTGAACTGTGACAAGAGAGAAAGGCAGCCAGTAGGGTATGAATAAGAAGGCCAGGTTGGAGTCAAGGGCTACAGATCAAGCAGGAAGGATATGATAGGAGACCCGGTTAAGCAGATGTATCTGTTTGGATGTTTTTGGCAGCACGTAACAGAAAATCCAACTCAAAGTGGCTTTAACAAAAATGGGCATATCTTGGATAAGATAACTAGAAGTCCAAAGGTAGGACAGGCTTTAGGTTTGGCTGACCCAGAGGCCAGTTACTTCATCAGGGCCCCAGGTATTTTCTGTCTCTCTGTTCTACCATCCTCAATGTCAGCTCCATCCTGAGACTGGTTCTCCTCTTGGTCACAGAATGGCTGCAAGTTGCATTTGGGCTCTCATGCCTTCTCTTTCATATCCAGAGAGAACAAGGTAGTCATTTCTAGAAGCTGTCCCAGAAAAATGAGAAGAAACTTTCCCCAAAGGCCCTACAACCTCACTCCATCTCATTGGCCTGAATTATGTTTCATGTTCCTTCCTGAACTATTACAACCAGGTTGAGATTATTTTGATTCACTTAAATACATCAAGGTTGATTCCTGGAATAGGAAATAGGGTCAGATTTGCCTAACTCCATGGGCAGCTTGGGAGAGATAGATAACTCATCAAAGTCAGCATTCTCCTAGAACGGAGACAGTGAATGCATATTGTATAAGTGGCTATAATAATCATTAATGCTATCCACCAAGTGTTTCTGGCTTCCCACCTTCCTGGCACATGATGAGATTGTACTTTCTGCTTCCTAGAGATTGAGTGAGGTCATGACACTGTTGTAGTCAATGAGTAGTGAATATTGTCCAGACCAGACACTTTTAACAATGTGATGCCTCAAGACCTATCTTCAGTTCTGCTTGTAAGGCAAATGAATGCTCAAAATTGTGGCTGCTGATTTGGTCCATGTCTCTGAATAAAGAGGCATAGAGCAGAACTCCCAGCCAACTCATGTGAAGATGAATAAGAAATAAACTTTGTTGTTAAAACCCACTAAGATCTTTTTTTCTACTCCAACATATCTGTCCTTGATACCTCTATAAACAACATCCATGACAGCAGCTAGTATTAGCTCTTGGGGTCTTGTCCTAGGTAAGGAGGCCAGGTGAGGTGGAATCAGTATCACATATCAGTTAGTATGAGCAGACCAGGGTGAGCAAGTCTGTGCCAGAAAAACAAAACAAAACACTGTCCTGAGAATCCCCTTCTACAGACAGAGCTGCCAGTTATGGTTCTTGTCCTCAAAGGAAATTAGAGAAAAAGATTATTCCTAATTCATCTCTTTTAAATAATCTAATGATCTTAAGGGCATAAATATATGCCTGGCATATAAGAAATTAAAAAATAATAATTTACTTTCTGTTGTATTTTTTTAATTAAAGAAGTTACTCAAGAAATTTGGGGAAAAAAGGATTACCCAAATGAAGGAAATATGAATTCATATAAATAGTTACTTAGGATCAGAAATGTATTCATGGAAAAAATAACCTGCAACATAGAAAAAAAATTTTAGGTCTTACATTTATTAAAATAAGTTTTAGTTTTTGAAATGCATTTGAAATATGTAGGTGTTGCTAATTGATATGTATATATTAATACACATAGGCAGTGTTTATCGCTCTAATGTACAATCTACCAAACAAGTATAATTTTGGTACCATTTCATCATATAATTGGCTTTTTATTGAAATGTGACTGACATAACGCTGTATGAATTTAAGATACACAGCATGTTGATTTGATATATTTATATATCACAGTGCGATCATCACTATAGTATTAGCTAACATCTATAGTCCATCACTTAATGATCATTTCGGAGAAGGCGCTGGCACCCCACTCCAGTACTCTTGCCTGGAAAATCCCATGGACGGAGGAGCCTGGTCTGCTGCAGTCTATGGGGTCGCGAAGAGTCAGACATGACTGCGCGACTTCCCTTTCACTTTTCTCTTTCATGCATTAGAGAAGGAAATGGCAACCCACTCCAATGTTCTTGCCTGGAGAATCCCAGGGACGGGCGAGCCTGGTGGGCTGCCGTCTATGGGGTCACACAGAGTCAGACACAACTGAAGTGACTTAGCAGTAACGATCATTTCTTTTTGTGGTGAGAACAATTAAGATCTAATCTCTTAGCAGCTTTGAAGTTTGTAATATGGTATTGTCTATGTATCAGATCTATAGGACTTATCCACTGGCTATAAGTTTGTACCTTTAAAATCTCCCTAATTCCCCCAAACCCTGGTAATCATCATTCACTCTTAATTCCCTTATTTATAAAATGTCAGCATTTTTTAAAGTATGAACAAATAGGCATATAATATAGATTATCCTAGTACCAAAAAGGTTAAGTGCTATAAAGTCTGTGGATATTTTCTGATTGTTGAAAGCTTCATTGTCAAATGAAAAATAAAACAGAAGAAAAGTCTCAAATTTTTAGTGATTAATAATTAAAATACCTCTTCCATATATTCAAATATATTTTCTTTAAAACACTTTTAAAACCAACTCCTGTCTCTGTCACTGCTTTTTTTTCTGGATTGACTCTGACCTGTATCTATTGAAATTTTTTTTTTTTACTAGTTCAAAATGAACTGGTTGGAATCATATGGAATTCCCTGAATCATATGGAATTCCCTGGTATATAATGAATCAGATGGAATTCCCTGGCATATAATCTGAGAATGGTTTGGAGGATGACGTTTTTCCCCTTGATAGTAATGTTTAACACTCAGTGATTTTCCCTCATATAGATAATTTATATTGCTGCATTCAAAAACACCCTGTCTGCTTGTTGAGAGCTTCCAAACAGCATACATGGATAGTTTCGATTAGGTCATAATCTTCAAAACATGGCACGATTTCAGTGACAAGGTACTCATAGTTTAAATTTTTTGTGCCCTATTCCAAAATGCAGTTAAAATTCTGTGCTTTAGAGCTATTTTTTACTATCATAATTTCAGAGGTGAAAATGGTCAGGCACATAATCGGTTACTGGGCTGTCTACTGGCTTGTGAAAGGGCACTGGCCTGGAAGCCAGAAGGCCAGGGCACTGGCCTGGAAGCCAGAAGGCCTGGGCTCTGGGTTCTTGACCTAGCTGGCTGATGCTACAACCAGCAATGTCTGGGTGGGAGTAGAGTCTCAGACATGTGCTGGAAACACATACAGCATGTTCACATCCAGACAGCTGCACCAGCCTCACCTCAAGAAGAGATCCCCTTCCCTTTGACAAATGATCCTCGTGGGTCTGTCTGGTCAACATGAGATGCACGGCCCATGTCCCACCCAGTCCTCCCCTAATAGTTAGTCCAGGGAGAAAAGCATCCCAAAGCTCCCGGACCCTGGCCTCCCACTTTTTTCGTAACACTGTAGGGAAGAATCAGATTCCTCAAGGACCACTCTTGGGCATTGACAAATCCCAGCATCTAACCTTAGGAGCTAGCATCAAACAGTGGTAACAAAAGGGCCTACCAGGCAAAGGAGTCCCAGCATCTCTCCTAATGATTTCCATCACGCCCTTGCTTCCCACACACTGTGCCCTGAAGCACCTCATTTTCCTTTTGCTCTCACTTGATTAATGCCCTTCAAAAGTTTGCCTTTCCCACAACTCACCCTGCAGGCACTGCTCAGGCATAAACTTGGCTGTCGTGATCTCCAGGAGTTGTCTTCCGTCTTCTTTCCTGGCAATTGCGTTGGCAGCCTTCTACCTCCTGACCCACAACCAGTTGGTGCTGGAGTCTCTTGTTCTGCTCTTCCAGGTGACCTTCCTTTTTTGTAAGCTCAGGACACCAGGTCCAGGCTTTGTCCTTTGTTGCTATTTTGTAAGTGAGCTGAAATTTTAAACAGTTACAAAGGCAGATCATGAAGAGGCTGCTGTCCCTAAACCAGTGATGTTCTAAGCCTAAGGCTGATAGTGCCTTCCCTTTGAGAATTTTGCTCAATGATAATTGAGTTTACATCTCAGTTTGCCAGACATACTTCTCTCTTATTGAAAGGCAAAATGAACTTTGTATTGCTGCTTAAGTAGATTTTTGTGAGCTTTCCAAGAAGCATCAAGCTCTCTGGGGTCTGGACGGATGGATGAATGGATGGATCTGTATGAATATATATGTATGAATGTATGTGTGAGATCTCAGGCTTCACTGTCAGGCCGGATGGAGAACTTGCCTCCTACCTATCCAGCACCCCCTCCCAGGATCCTCCCAGCTTCTGTTTCTCAAACCTCTTCTCTTCTCTTCCTTACACTCATCCACTCCCATTATTTTGACTACTCACAATCAACCACTCTGACCACAACCACTGTTGAGCTCCAAATCCTGTTCCCAATGGCCAGTGCAGGGTGTTTTGAAATACCTTGTTGTTGTTTAGTTGCTAAGTCAGGTCTAACTCTTTTGCAATACCATGTACTATAGCCCTCCAGGCTCCTCTGTCCATGGGATTTCACAGGCAAGAATCCTGAAGTGGGTTGCCATTTTCTTCTCTAGGGGATCTTCGCAACCCAGGGATCAAACCCATGTCTCCTGCATTGCAGGTGACACTTTACCACTTAGCTACCAGGGAAGCCCCTTGAAATACCTTGTTGTTTTTGTTTAGTTGCTAAGTCATGTCCTACTCTTTGCAACCCCATGAACTGCAGCATGCCAGTCTTCCTTGTCCTTCACTATTTTCCTGAGTTTGCTCAAACTCATAACCATTGAGTCAATGATACCTTTCAACCACTTCATCTTCTGTCACCCCCTTCTCCTGTTGCCTTCAATCTTTCCCAGCATCAGGATTTTTCTAATGAGTCAACTCTTTGCATCAGGTCACCAAAGTATTGGAGCTTTAGCTTCAGCACCAGTCCTTCTAATGAATATTCAGGGTTGATTTCCTTTATTCTGACTGGTTTGATCTCCTTGCTGTCCAAGGGATTCTCAAGAATCTTCTCCAGCACCACAGTTTGAAAGCATCAGTTCTTAGGAGCTCAGTCTTCTTTATAGTCCAACTCTCACATCCATTCATAGCTACCGGAAAAAACAATAGCTTTGACTTTGTCAAACNGGTTGATTTCCTTTATTCTGACTGGTTTGATCTCCTTGCTGTCCAAGGGATTCTCAAGAATCTTCTCCAGCACCACAGTTTGAAAGCATCAGTTCTTAGGAGCTCAGTCTTCTTTATAGTCCAACTCTCACATCCATTCATAGCTACCGGAAAAAACAATAGCTTTGACTTTGTCAAACCATGGACCTTTGTCGGCTAAGTGATGTCTCTGCTTTTTAATACACTGTCTGGGTTTGTCATAGCTATTCTTCCAAGGAGCAAGTGTGTTTTAATTCATGGCTGCAGTCACTGTCCACATTGATTTGGAGCCTAAGAAAATGAAATCTGACACTGTTTCCAATTTTTCCCCATCTATTTGCCAAGAAGTAATTGGACTGGATGCCATGATGTTCATTTTTTGTATGCTGAGTTTTAAATTAGCTTTTTCACTCTCCTTTTTCACCTTCATCATGAGGCTCTTTAGTTCCTCTTCACTTTCTGACGTAAGGGTGGTGTCATCGCATATCTGAGGTTATTGATATTTCTCCTGGTGATCTTGATTCCAGCTTGTATCTCATTCATTCCAGATTTTAGCATGATGTGTTCTGCATATAAGTTAAATAAGTGGGGTGACAATATACAGCCTTGATGTACTCCTTTCCCAATATGAACCAGTCTGTTGTTCCACGTCCTGTTCTAACTGCTGCTTCTTGTCCTGCATACAGGTCTCTCAGGAGGCAGATAATGTGGTCTGATATTCCCATCTCTTTAAGAATACTCCACAATTTATTGAGATGCACAGAGTCAGAGGCTTTAGCATAGCCAATGAAGCAGAGGTAGATTTTTCTTTGAAATTTCCTTACTTTTCCTGTGATCTAACATATATTGGCAATTTGATCTTTGGTTCCTCATCCTCTTTGAAACCCAGCTTGTACATCTGGAAATTATCGATTCACGTACTGCTAAAGCCTCAGTTCAGTTCAGTCACTCAGTCATGTCCGACTCTTTGCGACCCCATGAATCGCAGCACGCCAGGCNCTGTTACTCCAGGTGTTTCTTGACTTCCTACTTTGTATTCCAGTCCCCTATAATGAAAAGGACATCTTTTTTGGATGTTAGTTCTAAAAGGTCTTGTAGGTCTTCATAGAACCATTCAACTTCAGCTTCTTCAGCGTTACTGATTGGGGCATAGACTTGGATTACTATGGTATTGAATGGTTTGCCTTGGAAACGAATAGAGATCATTCTGTCATTTTAGTGACTGCATCCAAGTAGTGCATTTTGGACTCTTTTGTTGACCATGATGGCTACTCCATTTCTTCTTAGAGGTTCCTGCCCACAGGAACTCCTGCTAAAGCCTAGCTTGAAGGATTTTGAGCTTAATCATGCTAGCATGTGAAATGAAAGCAATTGTACAATAATTTGAACATTCTTTGATATTGCCTTTCTTTGGGATTGAAATGAAAAGTGACCTTTTCCAGTCCTTGGCCACTGCTGAGTTTTCCAAATTTGCTGGCATATTGAGTGCAGCACTTAAACACCTCAAATTCAGTCTAAGCTGAATGAAATGGCCCTTTATCTCCCACCCAAACCTTTGCTTCCTACCCCCACTATCAACCTACTACCCAAATACCTCTTTGAGTATTCTTAGAGATCTAGTTACTTTCCTTATTGGCCAGAGAGACAGTACATGAAGGAGAAATTGGAGAAGTGCATGGCAGTTGAGATGCTGGAATTTCCACACACACATCCCAACTCTGAGACCAGAACCAGGGAGTGGACAGGAGTCAGAGTACAATAGAAGCTCCAAATAAGTTATGGAGGCTCCAGAATAGATAGGACCTTGTCCCAGCTTCTCTTTATGGGACCACCAGCCTTGCACAGAAAGCCATATCATCTGTCCCCTGAGCCACAGACTATACAGAGCTGAGGGAGGGTGACCAGGCAAATGGGCCTAAGGATATGCTTCCAGTTTCCCAAGGGCTGCTCAAGGCATATAGGGATCTCAGAAGTTCCTGCTTGTCCCAGGGGAGACCAAAGAGATTCTGAGTACATCAGTAGTCTAGCAGAACCTTGAGCTCTATACAAAGAGGCCACAGGGTATGAAGACTTCAATCTAGAAGGAGGTATCTGAACTGGTGAATGTCCACAGCAGCGGACCCTGCAGGTCATATTTGCCATAAATATGCTCTGGAAGAAGTTCTCAATTCTTGTGCAGGTTATACATACCTGGGACCCTTCTGTTTGTCTAGGCTGCTTAAAACAGAAGAAAGTCAAAGATGAAAGGAAGGTGATAATTATGGAAGCCACCTCCTTTATCTCAAAGCTTCATGTGTACCTCATGTTAGGCCAAGTCATTAAAGGCTAAATATTTTAGGTAAAATATTTATTACTGTAGGTGAAATACTTTGTCAACTCTAAAACCACAGGATTCAAAAGTTGCCTTCAAAAGGAACTAAATGTCAAACAACAAAGTTGTTGGAAAACTCTGGTCCTTGTTTTTGAAAGATTGCAATCAAAAACAAGAACATAAACACTCCGAGTCCACTATACCAAAGCAAAGAACTGTCACAGTGTATTAGCAATAGATAAAGTAAAAGTCTAAAAAATTCACAAATGCACTCAACCTCACCAATAGCAAAGTAAATCTCTTTGGCATTAAAAAAAAAAGTTGCCTTCAGATGGGATGGAGGATGTTCATGACCCCTAAATGTGTCAGATAAATGTTAGTTACTTCCCTTGTATCAGTTAGGACCCTTTCAGTTGCAGACCTCAGAAAACGATCCAAACTGGATTAAGTACATCAGGAATGATTCACTTAAAGCACAGCTGATTTCAGAGCTGGTTCAACAACAGCATCAGGACTCCTCTTGGTTCTCCTGATGTGTCACCTTCAGTCTTGAGCCTTACATCATACCATGTAGAAGCAGAAGCTCCCAGCCCTAGGTTCTCTCTAGTTTTAAGTCAGTCTAAAAAGTGGAGCATATCCTTCCAGGATTCCCAAGAAAGTTTCATTGTTTTTCATTGGCTCTTGTTGGGCCATATATGCAGCCCTAAGCCAATCACTATCACCAGATGTGTGATATTCTAGTTGACCAGACTTGACTCACATGTCCAACTCTGCAGCTAGGACTGCCAGAATCACTTTGGGGATGATGGAGAGGGAAAGTCTAAGTACCAGAAGAAAGATGAAAGGAGAGAAAGCAGGAAAAAACAATAGATATCTACCATCCTTCTTGATTCCATATGGTGGGCAGCCTCTTAAGTGGCTCCTCTTAAGTAACCCCCAACTCCTGGCATTCTGCCCTTTTGTAAGGGCAGAATGCCCTTCTCCTTGAGGACCCTAGGGAAGGCTCAGGACTCCTGCTCCCCATACATTCTCCTCACTCATCTGTACACTAACCTCAGTTTACTGTTCAGAGAAAGCGTCTGACTGGGCCAGCTATCACAGATTCCTGGTCTTAACCCAAAGGAAAGGACATTCAGTGACATTTTTCATTGATGATAACTGGAGTCCTTTCTGGCATCTCTTTTAAGTTCACCTCCAGAAATCAGCTCCACATGTAATGTGATGGTGCAGAGCTAAAGGGTAAGGAACATTTTGGAGCCCCAGTAACTGCTCTTCAAGAGAGAAATGACTCAAATGAAAACACAGTCCATGTGAATGGAGGTCATGACTGCCTATGATAATGGGGACAGTTACCACCTGTTACTGTGTTTGACATCCTTTCCTATCTGGAGCCATCATGCATGGCCAGAGTTGACCTGAATGGCCCCACATCAATCTTCCTCCTGTCTCAGTCCCTTCCTCTTCCCCTCCATCAGTCTTTCCAGGGGCCCTCAGCTGCAACCCTGTGGGGCCTGGACTGCAGTGGCACTGAAGGAGGATTCACAGCACCACAGAGAGGCTTCCAGCCACCAAAGCACGAAGCGTCCACCCTGGAGTTGGGCCCCAGGGCCTCCCAGTTCTTTGGAGAACCGTCATCCCACATGGAGAGTCATATTTCCTCTTTCCTCTGGGAATTTTAGGCCTCCCCCAAACACCCTTTCTACTTACACTCATTTCCTCTGAGCCCAATCCACAGGTTTTAGACTGGATCGCTCACCCCTCAGGGAATAAAATTCACCAGGTTTATCCCAGCCATTCAGTTGCATCCCAAACCTGGGCTTTATTCTTCCATGGATTCTGAGATTCTGTGACTCAGTATAGTGTTTCAGGCTTGTCACACAGTAAACCATGATATATTTTGTGATTAAGCGCTAAAAAGGCGACAGGTGGTGCCTTTACGGGTAATTAAATCTTGCTGCAGGCCATGTATAATGACAGAGACTGACAGCACAGAATTACAGCAATCCTGGGTGAAGACACAGCTCTGCCTGGCACGTGGCATTGAGAGGTGCAAGCTTTCAGACAAAGAGCAGGGTTCCGGGGGAAAGCTCGCTAACTTTTTTCTAGTTGATATTTAGGTCATTTGGGTCAAAATGACTTGAAGGTTCTGGGTTTTAATTACACTTCATTTTTTTTTTTTTTCAGAGTTCCTCGGCTAACTGTTGCAAAGCATAATGATTCTCTCATATTTAAAATATTAAGTTTTCAGGACTGAGTTATTCATAGGTTGTTTAGAGATGCATTGTGTGTTTTGAATTATTAACTCAGAATAAAATTCATTCTATTAGGGGAAAATTTTCAACAGCAGTTTCTTCCCAGCATCCTCAAATGATTCTAGATCTCAGCAGATTCCTAAACCAGCAAAGGGGTTGCACTGACCCCAAAGTTGTCTTTGATACAAATACAGCTTTTGGATTCTCAAAGCCAAAGCATCAAAACTCTCTTTTTAGTAATCATAGATGCTCTTTTGATGACTGTGAAATTTTCTCTGAAGTGTCTACTAAAATGGTGAGCACTTAGGATCTATTTAGACTGTTTGTCCATTATGTTCTTTGATCTGAGCATCATCTGAATGTTTACAACATGAAAAAAATATCAAAATGATTAAATTCTGTTGACATTCCTAGAATGAATATTATTTATGAATGCAAGCAGGTCCTTTTTCTTCATTCAGTTTGAACAAAATATTTATCTGTAGGGCTGGGCCTTGGAATGAGGAAAGGGCACCCAACCAAGTCCTACTATGGGATGTGCCTGGGATCAGCCATCTGCCCTTCACTGTCCTGACTGTCAGAGCCAAGGACCTCACTGTGCTCCTGATGCCTCACAGGCAGGCAGTAAACACTGCTTTTGGAAATTCTCAGCTCCTTTCCTCAGTCCTCTCTTCCTTCTACATGTTCTTCCTAATAATTTCACTTATTCCCATTATCCTGTTGGAGTGAATTTTGTCCCTCCCCAAAAGGATATATTGGATCCCTAGTACCTTAGAATATGACTCTGCTGGAAAACAGTCTCTAAAGAAGTAGTAAGGTTAAAATGCAGTCCTAGAGTGGACCCTAATCCAGTGTGACTGTACCCTTATAAAAGGGGAAATTTGTACACATGCGTGTGTACACAGACACACTGCCACCACCGCCGCCATATGAAGATGAAAGCAGAGATCAGGATGATGCTTCTACAAGTCAAGGAAGGCCAAAGATTGCCAGCAAACTACCAAAGGGGAGAGGCCTCGAAAAGATCTTTCCTTGCAGCCATCAAGAAGAATCAACCCTGCCAACATCTGAATATTAGACTGGTAGCAGTACAGAATTCTGTCATTCTGAAGCAATAAATTTATTACATAAGCCACTCAGTACATATGGCAACCCTAGAAAATGAATACAGATCCCAGCTCCCAAATTACTATTTCCAGCTCAAAACCCTCTTCTAAACTGCCTGCTTGACAAGAGATACACAGGCTTATGTAGCCTAATGCCTCAACCATAACAAGTTTTCAATAAAAGTTAATGGTGCTGCTACTGCTATTACTGCTGATAATGATGATAGTGATGACGCTGGTGAAGTGGCAGAAGAAGAAGGGGGAGGAGAAGCTGAGCAGTGAAAGGAGAAGCAAAAGAATCAGCAGGAGGAAGAAGGGAATGAATTAACTGAGCCTGGCTTCCCTCTGTAAAATACAAAACATGTAAACAGTCTCCACAAGATATGTATTTTTTTTCTATCTTTGTATTTCACTCATCTACCCAAAGAGAATAAAGCAGACTCATGATTTAATCTTCTGAGTGTTTATTCTTACTAATTATATTGGTAGACATTAGTGTTTAATCATACATGGATAGTCCTTGAGAGGAAAGCATAGTTCCTGGCCCCTTTGCGCACTCAACAGAAGTATTTACTTGTGGTCAGGTGGTCTGAATCTCCTCCTCAGCCAGCACTGTACTCCAGCCTAGGGGGAGGGGTGGTCTGTGTTCACGTGAAGGTTATATCTGTGGCTTTGTGCTCTCGCAAACTCCTCCTCTTCCCCTTCCGCAGTCTTCCTCCAGTAGGCATGAGGAGGTGTGAGACAGCAAGCTATGCTGACCTCCTGCAGGGACCAGAGTGCCCAGGTTGTTTTAAATGGTACCATTTATCAAGCACCTACTAGGTATTTAAAACATTATGAGACACTTATTACATAATCATTATTCCAGACAATCCCACAACCCCCACTTTCAGCATGGAAGAATTATTATTCCCATTTCAAAAATTACCACTCATTTCAAAGGTGGCTGGATTGCCCAAGATCATCCAGCAAGGAATTGGCAAAACTAGGATTTGAATTTATATCTCAGAAATCCCCTGCTTAGAAGCCAGACCCTGTAATGGTGCTTGGTGCGTCATAGTGGTCAATAAGTATTTTGTGGCCTGAATGACTCCAAGGCCCATACCCTTTATAACATGGTAGAAATTCTCTAGAATTGGAAGAGAAGAGGTGAAGAAGAAAGAAACTCAAGGCCAGAGCTTTGGGTGACTGGGGTCTGGATATTGAGGGGAAAATATTCATTCTTTTTGCTCTACCAGTGGCTGGTCCTACCAAGTTGTAATAATTACACACACTGCAAGGCAATATTTATTAGATACCTTAAAGCCAATGAGTCTTAAAACAGGTAAATGGCAACAACAACAAAAAAAGGGTATTATTAATATTAGGACTATCTGTTGATTTTAGGGTACATGCATGGATGCTCAATCATGTCTGACTCTTTGTGGCCCCATGGACTATAGCCTGTCAGGCTCCTCTGTCCATGGGATTTTCTAGGCGAGAAGACTGGAATGGGTTGCATTTCCTCCTCCAGGAGGTTTTCCAGATCCAGGGATCAAACCCATGTCTTTTGTGTCTCCTGCTTTGGCAGGCAGATTCTTTACCACTGCACTGCCTGGGAAAATCCCTCACAAAATATTTATTCATCACTCTTTGGTCAGTTGCTGCTGTCTCACACAAACCCCATGGACCTCGGATCATCTTACGAGAAGATTAGGAATGAATCTAAAGCACAGGCCTTACAGAAAAGTGAATACATTTATATGTGGAATGTAAACAAACTTATAAAAACAAATAATAGAGTGATGGTTACTAGGGACTGGGTGGTGGGGGAAATGGGGAGACATTGGTCAAAGAGTATGCATTTCTAGTTATAAGTTCTGGGAGTCTAATATATAGCATGGTGATTGTAGTTAACAATGTTATATATATACTTGAAAGTTGCCAGGAGAGTAGATCTCACCATAAAAAAGAAATGATGTTAGTAATTGTGGACAAGATGGAGGTGTGAGCTAATGCTATGATGGTAATTGTTTAGGATAGGTAAATGCATCAAACCAACATGTTGTACACCTTAAATAGTCAATTATATCTGAATAAAGCTGGACAGAAAGTATTTTTTTTTAAATGAAGTTCAAGTCCTTCAACCTGGAGCTCTTCATAAGTTTATACATCACTGAACTCCTTTTTCATAAATGTCAGTTTCCTAAGCCAGGCAGAAGATGAACATATGCCTTCAGATTCTTTTCTTAGTACATGTGCTGAAGGGAGTGAACAAAATGGTAAGCGCACTTTCCAATTTCTCTCTAAGAGAACAGATTAGTGGATGCTGCAGTGAGTGCTGGGGGAGCTATCCACATCTGCCTCTAAGGGACTGAGCCCGGAAACCAGACAAGTTTTCTATGAGGGAAAGTCCTGAGGCCGTTGATCTAATCGATATAACTGTGTATACTAGTTCTTGAATACATTTTCTTTTTTGAAATAAATAATCAGCAAACTCACAATATTTTTAATTTAGAATTATTAATAAATAGCTTTTCCTATCATTAATCTTGTATAATATATGCTGTCATATTTAAAGCCAGTTGGATATCTAAAAAATTTTATTGTAGTTAATTTACAATGTTGCATTACTTTCAGCAATCAGCAAGGTGATTCAGTTATATGTTTATGTATATATTTTTTATTATTTTCCATTATGGTTTAGCACAAGATATTGAATATAGTTCCCTGTGCTATACAGAGAGATCTTGTTGATCCATTCTGAATATAGTAATTTGCATATGCTTGTCCCTAATTCCTGTCCTTCCCTTACTCACTTCCCTCCCCGTTGGCAACCAAAGGGGAAGTTGGTTGTTCTCTATGTCTGTGAGTCTGTTTCTGATTTGTAGATATGTTCATGTTTTATTTTAGACTCTACATATAAGAGATATAATATGATATATCTTTCTCTGTCTGACTTACTTCACTTAGTGTGATAATCTCTAGTTGCAGCCATGTTGCTGCAGATGGTATTATTTCATTCTTTTATGTGGCTGAGTAGTATCCATTGTATATATGGACCATATCTTCTTTATCCATTCATCTGTCGATGGACATTTAGTTTGTTTCCATATCTTCAGTTGAGTTCAGTCGCTCAGTAATGTCCGACTCTTTGAGACCCCATGAACTTCAGCATGCCAGGCTTCCCTGTCATCGCCAACACCCAGAGCTTGCTCAAATTCATGTTCATCGATTCGGTGATGCCATCCATTTGTTTCATCCTCTGTCATCCCCTTCTCTTCCTGCCTTCAAATTTTACCACCATCAGGGTCTTTTCCAATGAGTCAGGTCTTCACAACAAGTAGCCAAAGTATTGGAGCTTCAGCTTCAGCATTAGTCCTTCCAATGAATATTTAGGACTGATTCCCTTTTAAGATTGACTGGCTTGACCTCCTTGCAGTCCGAGAGACTCTCAAGAGTCTTCTCCAACACCACAGTTCAAAAGCATCAATTCTTTGGCACTCAGCTTTCTTTACAGTCCAACTCTCACATCCATACATGACAACTGGAAAAACCATAGATTTAACTAGATGGACCTTTGTTGGCAAAGTAATGTCTCTGCTTTTTAATATGCTATCTAGGTTGGTCATAGCTTTCTTCCAAGGAGCAAGCGTCTTAATTTCATGGCTTCAGTCACCATCTGCAGTGATTTTGGAGCCCAAGAAAATAAAGTCTGTCACTGTTTCTATTGTGTCCCCATCTATTTGCCATGAAGTGATGGGACCAGATGCTATGATCTTTGTTTTTTGAATGTTGAGTTTTAACCCAATTTTTTCACTCTCCTCTTTCCCTTTCATCAAGAGGCTTTTTAGTTCCTCTTTACTTTCTACCATAGGGTGGTATCATCTGCATATCTGAGATTATTGATATTTCTCCCTGCAGTCTTGATTCCAACCTGTGCTTCATCCATCCCAGCATTTCTCATGATGTACTCTGCATATAAGTTAAATGAGCAGAGTGACAATATACACCTTTGATGTACTCCTTTCCCAATTTGAACCAGTCTGTTGTTCCATATCCAGTTCTAACTGTTGCTTCTTGACCTGCATACAGATTTCTTAGGAGGCAGGAAAGGTGGTCAGATATTCCCATCTCTGTAAGAATTTTCCACAGTTTGTTGTGATCCACACAGTCAGAGGCTTTAGTGTAGTCAGTGAAGCAGAAATAGATGTTTTTCTGTAATTTTCTTGCTTTTTTCTATGATCCAACTTATATTGGCAATNTTGCTTCTTGACCTGCATACAGATTTCTTAGGAGGCAGGAAAGGTGGTCAGATATTCCCATCTCTGTAAGAATTTTCCACAGTTTGTTGTGATCCACACAGTCAGAGGCTTTAGTGTAGTCAGTGAAGCAGAAATAGATGTTTTTCTGTAATTTTCTTGCTTTTTTCTATGATCCAACTTATATTGGCAATTTGATTTCTGGTTCTTCTACCTTTTCTAAATCCATCTTGAACATCTGGAAGTTCACAGTTCACAAACTGTTGAAGCCTAGCTTGGCGAATTTTGAGCTTTACTTTGCTCGCTTGTAGGATGACTACAGTTGTTAGGTAGTTTGAACATTCTCTGGCATTGTCTTTCTTTGGGATTGGAATGAAAACTGACCTTTTCCAGTCCTGTNACTGTATAATCATAAGGGATTTGATTAGATCATACCTGAATGGTCTAGTGGTTTTTGCTACTTTCTTCAATTTAAGTCTGAATTTTGCAATAAAGATTTCATGATCTGAGCCACAGTCAGCTCCATGTCTTGTTTTTGCTGACTGTATAGAGCTTCTCCATCTTTGGCTACAAAGTATATAATCAGTCTGATTTTGGTATTGACCATATGGTAACATCCATGTGTAGAATTGTCTCTTGTGTTGTTGGAAGAGGATGTTTGCTATGACCAGTACATTCTCTTGCCAGAACTCTGTTAGCCTTTGCCCTGGTTCATTCCATATTCCAAGGCCAAAGTTGCGTGTTACTTCAGGTATCTCTTGACTTCTTACATTTTCATTCCTGTCCCCTATGACGAAATGGATATCCTTTTTTGTTTAGGTTCTAGAAGGTCTTGTAGGTCATCATAGAACCATTCAACTTCAGCTTCTTTGGCATTAGCAGTTGGGGAATAGACTTGGATTACTATGATATTGAATGGTTTGCCTTGGGAACAAACAGAGATCATTCTGTTGTTTCTGAGATTGCATCCAAGTACTGCATTTTGGACTCTTTTGTTAACTATGAGGGCTACTCCATTTCTTCTAAGGGATTCTTGCCCATGCTAGTAGATAGAATGGTCATCTGAATTAAATATCTGATAAAATGTGGTCCACTGGAGAAGAGAATGCAAACAACTTCAANCTGTTGTTTCTGAGATTGCATCCAAGTACTGCATTTTGGACTCTTTTGTTAACTATGAGGGCTACTCCATTTCTTCTAAGGGATTCTTGCCCATGCTAGTAGATAGAATGGTCATCTGAATTAAATATCTGATAAAATGTGGTCCACTGGAGAAGAGAATGCAAACAACTTCAATATTCTTGCCTTGAGAACCCCATGAACAGTATGAAAAGGCAAAAAGATAGGAGACTGAAAGAGGAACTCCCCAGGCCATTAGGTGCCCAATATGCTGCTGGAGAAGAGTGGAGAAATAGCTGCAGGAAGAATGAAGAGACTAGGCCAAAGCAAAAATAGTGCCCAGTTGTGGATGTGACTGGTGATGGAAGTAAAATAAAATGCTGTAAAGAACAACATTGCATAAAAACCTGGAATGTTAGGTCCATGAATCAAGGTAAATTGGAAGTGGTCAAACAGGAGATGGCAACAGTGAATATTTAATTCCATTTCTTAACTATTGTAAATAGTGCTATTATGAACATAGAAGTACATGTACCTTTCAAATTACAGTTTTTTTTATAATCTTATTTATTTTTGGCTGTGCTGGCCTTTTCTCTAGTTGCAGCAAGCGGGGTCTACTCTCTAGTTGCAGCTCATGGGCTTCTCATTGTGGTGGCCTCTCTTGTTGCTGAACCACAGGCTCCAGAGTGCACAGGCTTCAGTAATTGTGGTGTGTGGCCTCAGTAGTTGTGGTTTCCAGCTTTAGAACAGAGGCTCAGTAGTTGTGATGCACAGGTACAGTTGCTCTGTTGCCATGTGGGATCCTCCTGCACCAGAGATCGAACCCATGTCTCTTGCATTGACGGACAGAGTCTTTACCACCGAGCCACCAGGGAAGCCCCTCTAATTATAGTTTTATCTGAGTATATGCCCAGCAGTGGGATTGCTGGATCATGTGGTAACTCTGTTTTTAGTGTTTTGGAGAACCTCCATACTGTTCTCCATAGTGGCTGTTCCAATTTACATTCCTACAAACAGTGTAAGAGGATTCCCTTTTCTCCACACCCTCTCCAGCATTTACTATTTGTGAACTTTTAAATGATGGCCATTTTAACTGGTGTGAGGTGGTAGCTCATTATAATTTTGATTTCCATGTCTCTAATAACTAGCAACGATGAGCATCTTTTCATGTACATATTGAGCATCTGTGTGTCTTCTTTGGAGAAACGTCTATTTAGGTCTTCTGCCTATTTTTCAATTGAGGTTGTTGTTGTTATTATTAAATTGTATGAACTGTCTATATATTTTGGAAATTAAGCCCTTGTCAGTTTCATCATTTGCAAATATTTTCTCCTACTCCATAGGTTCTTTTCATTTTGTTTATGGTTTCTTTTGCTATGCAAAAACTTGTAAGTTAAAATAGGTCCTATTTATTTATTTTTGCTAGGAGATTATTATGGAAGATAAAAGGTGTCTGACCCAAAGAGCACAGAAAGGTTCTGTGCCTCAGATACCCTGGATTTGAATGTTAGTCATTTCACTGATGAACCCTTTGTGAGCACCAGTGATACTCACTGAGTCAGGTGTTGGGTTTTGGTGATAAACAAGATGAACACAGTTCTAGCCACTTGGAGCATATAGTCTATAAGTAAGCAATGAGAATAAATTATGGTCAGTGCTCCAGTAGGAAAGATGCAGGCTATACCTGGCAGGAACACATATTCTAGTCTAGAAGGGCCATGGAAAGCTTCCTGGAGGAAGCAGCAACTAAGTTGAAATCTGGAGGAGTGAGCCAAGTGAAGGGGAGGAAGGTGCCAGAGGAGAAGTGTGTCTAGAAAGTGTAGGTAACATGCTCCTAACACCTGAGGTCCTGCACTCCTGGAGGGTAGAGGGTGACGTGAGCAGTGCCAAAAGGAGCAGCCTGCAGGTAGCAGTGATGGGCCCCCTGAACCATGGACTTCATCCAAGGTCAGTGAGAGGCCATTGCACGGATTTAATTGAGGTGACATGATCAGTCTTGTGGTTCAAAAGGGTGAAAATCAAGTTACAGAGGAGCAATACTAGATGCAAAGGAAGCAGAGGGGAGACTTCATGGAAGCGCCCAGGCAAGAGATAATGGTATGTTGAGAAGCACAGTAGCAGTTGGAGAAGTGCTTGGTGGGAGAGACGCTTCCAAGGTAGAATCCACAAGGCTTCCTGAGAGAGCATCATTCTTCTCCACTTTAAGCCACAGGAAGGATGAAAGTGCCAGTAGCTGAGAAAGTGAACATCAGTGAAGTAGTAAATCGGAGATGCGGAGGGAAATTGAGACAGGGAGGACAAGAGTGCATTTTGGGTAGGGTGAGCATATTGTTTATTGTTCAGACCAGCACACCGTTGGAAAGGAAGGGAGGTACTGTTCATGCTACTGGGACAACAATATAAACTGAGCCTGTGGCTGGAAAACCAGATGTGGGCATTCTAGTTTGGGGACATTGAGGTGGGAGCTGCCAAGAAGATACTCAAGTGAAGATATCTATTAGACAGCAGATATATGTGGGCCTGAGTTATGGAATCCATGACCAAAGGGTTTTCCACTAGGAAAACAATTAAGGGATTTGTTTCTTTCCAATTGCTTTATGATGTTTAATTAAGACACATTTTATGACTGTTGTCACCATAGCTGCCAAAATAAACTGGCAGCAAATGATTATCGCTCTGTCCTCTCCCTTATAGCATTTCTTATATCAGGTGGTCCAGGAATACCCTGAGTGTGCCCAGGAGAACTCTATCTAGTTTGAAGTTAGAGTCAGGATGAAATATGATCAAAGGCAACTTGCCTGAGGGCAGACTTTTAGTGGGAGCTAGTTAAGAGAGCAGGGATGGTTGAGGACATATATTTCCCAATCCTGGAGGGGAAAAACCTTTAAAATTAAAGTCTACTGACTCTGGATTAGAGGCATCATTTTATGTATGGATGACAGCATGTTGTTGCTTTGCCATGGTTGTTATAATCATTAGCAATTACCATTATTATTATTATTATGACAGATGCCACACTGATGCTTGGCATCAGTCTTTGTCAATGCTAGCATAAATGAATGCATATATTAAAGTGCTCTCCACTTTTAGTTCATTCTCATTTCGAAGGCTAAACCTGAAATAACATGAAGACATTATTGCTGTCACCTACTAGCTGATTATATCATCATGAGAGAAAGCTATTTTAGAGAATGCACACAACAAGGAAAGATTTGGATAGTAAGTCTGCAAAATTAATACAGCTCACAAAAAATAAAGGTTTAAATTATTATTTAATAATTTGTAACCTGAACATATCAATACAGAAAGTTATTACTCTAATATTGATAAAATTAGAGCAGGTAAAAATTTGAGTTGCTAATATAGAGACTCAGATTCCTCTCAGTATTGGAGCCTCTGTGAACCGTATTGTGCATTGTGTATGATGTCTTACTTGGAAAGTGATCGATAACACTTTCTCAGTGATTGATCTTTATTACAATCTGGAAAGTCTCCTTCTGAACTGTAATTATTTTTTTTTTGGCACAAGCACTACTGATGGGGAGCCAGCAGCTGCTGAGAAAGCAATGATCTCAAAAAGGAAAGGAAAATGACCCAAGTAGCCATCCCTACTATGACAGATGAATAAACTGGTGTATTTATGCAATGGAATACTGAAATGAAAATAAAAGAAACATAGCTACTCATATCAATAGGGATGAACTTTACAATGCACAATGCTGAGAGAAAGAAAATATAAAAGAATATTTGTAGTATTACTCTAGTATCAAAAGTTGGATTTAGAATATTGTTGGAATATGTTCATAGCTCATAATGCCGTAATAAAAAATGATTGTTAAGAAATGTAGAATGGTGTTACCCCAAGAGGCAAGACATAAGCATGTGACTGGGGAAGAGCACATGAGATTTCTAGGATGTCCTGTTTCTTGACCTGACTGGTGGTGACACCAGTGTTCACTTTATAATAAATTATTAGTCTCTGTGTTTGTATATTATGCACTTTTCTGAATGTGTACTCTATATCACACACAAAAATTTTTTTAAGATAGTCTACTTGAGTAACAATTTGAGGGAATTTAAAATATAAAATTTTAAAATTCTAATTATAGTGATTTATCCCCAAAAGACGAAGAATTATTCCAGCACTACCTTTTTCTCCTATTCAGAACACTTCCCCAAAGCCACCTCCCTCTCAGATGGCCCTTCCTTTTAGTTCCACTCACTTCTTCCCTACCCCCCACCCTGCCCACGGTTGGTTCCCACACTCTGAACCCCATCTCGGTTTCTGACACAAGGCAGGCTGCAGCTGTGGCTTCTGGAAGACACTGGGTAAGCACCACATTGCCTGACAGCAGCAATGTGGGAAAGAAACTCAGTGGTGAGAACAGCTGGCAGTGTACCCCTCTCTTTGAAGAATGAGGGATTTATGCGGGGAAGGAAAGTGAAGTTGCTGAGTCATGTCCGACTTTGTGACCCCATGGACTGTAGCCTACCAGGGTCCTCTGTCCATGGGATTTTCCAGTCAAGAATACTGGAGTGGGTTGCCATTTCCTTCTCCAGGGAATCTTCCCAACCCAGGGACTGAAACCAGGTCTCCCGCATTGCAGGCAGATGCTTTACCATCTAAGCCACCAGGGAAGCCCTTATGCAGGGAACTGCTATGTTTATTCAGAGTAGAGAGGCCTCATAGCTGTCCACAACATTCCAGACAGGCCAGTACCCGTTTCACAATGAAGAGAACTAGCCCTTGGGTGTACTTCCTGTCACCCATTCTAGAACATTCCACCCTCCTTATAAATGAGATGGTTATCCCTGACTGAAAGAAAAACTTGAAGAACTGAGCTCTACTAGAAAATCTTTACTCTGAAGTCTCCTGGGAAAATTTTTTTTTTTTACGGTGACTGCCTTTGCTAATAGATGCCAATTCTCAACTAGGCCCAGCAGGAGCAACAAGAATCAGCAGTGTCTATAAAAATCATGTCTAAAAACCTCATACCTGTTATAAAACTCATTTCCTTTCAGCCTAGGATTCCATCCTGTTATCCACTACTAGGAGGGTTTGCACTAAGCTTCAGGGCTGCGTGAACCGCTATACTGTCTCCTGAGATTGCTTCATAAAAGGATGCATTTGCAAAGGATTATCAGATAGTCTATACAAAGCATAAATGTAAGCTCTAGCTTGAACCTATTCTATTTCCTTGGATTTGAAATCATCACCTTTGATCTTAATTTTAGTCCTCTATGGTAACCATGGTTTCGGAATCCTTCTTCCAATTACTATGAGCAGTTACATAAAGGAGATGTTGGGTTTAATCTCTTAAGCCTCCTCTGAAATTTCTGCCTTGACCTGGGTGGCAACTCACGTATAAAATGAACTTTGGACCCTGCTTTCCCAGGCAGACAGGGGCTGTTAGAGCTGAACAGTTTCATTTTCAGGCCATTCAGCTGGGCAGTGGGCTCGGTGCTAAGCAACCTTTGCCCGGGTGTAGAAATAGCTCATCTTGCTCCAGTCACTGCCTCCCTGGGGCCTCCCAGCCTTGGGCGGTTTTAGCACCACTGCATTTGTCAAGAGAATGCCCTTGCCAAGCCTGCCGCATCAGCTCTCTGTCTTCTGACTTTTTCAGGGTCCTCTGGGTCAAGCCCACACTTTTGACCATGACCACCTTAACTTTCGGACAGCCGGCTCCTCCAGTCATTCTGTACTTTCCCTCTGACTGTTGTCCCTTCTCCCGCCTCTGCTTTCCACCCAGTTAAACACTTCAAGCCCAACGCCCCTGCACGCTGGCCACCCTAACCCACAGGGGTCTCTGCCTGCACCGAAGCGGGGGGTATCCTGCTCTGCCTCTCCAGGCACTGCATTGAAGTGTTGCTTTGTGTTGTTGTTTATCGCAACTTAGGTAGAGCTGGTTTGCCATCTTTGTTATAATTTCCTGAGGGTGGAACCCTGTTCAGTACTTCGTGCACAAACAATTCCTATCTCATGCTGGGCATTAAATACTGATATGTCAGGTAAAGACTGATTTTTTAACCTCACCCCATAATCTTCAGTCAGCCCACACAGCCCCCCTAACCCTTTCCTCTTCATCTGATTGACCTTCTCTAATCTTCTCTAAGGTTGTCCTTGACCCAGCCCAACCACAAATCAGAGAAAATCATGGCTTTCTTGTTCCTGGGAAGAAACATGCCACCATTTTTAACAACCTTACTTTCCAGTGCTATCTCTGGATTCTGTCCCTTTCCCAGTCTCTTGCAAAAATGTGTTGTGTTTTGGTCAATAGTATAATCTTTCTTCTTCTTCATCTCTCCCCATTAGACTGGGAGAATCCTAAGGAAAAACCATGCCAGTGCTTTATTATATAGCCCCGAGGGCTTCACATTCCAGAGGAACGCAGAGGCCTTCCCTAATTTGCTTACTGAGAGCTTTAGGTATAGATTCACAGAAACCTTTTCCCTTGGAAGGCACCATTTGTATCATTTTAATCTCATATGAGTTCCCTTAACCACACACCTGCTCAGAACAATCCCTCCCTCACACCACATCACCAACTGTCCTTTGGACTCCTCACACTGCTGACTCATCATGAAGTCTTCAGTTGTAATATTAAGGACTTAGACTTACACTGGCTAAATTTAAACTAATTAAAATTAAATACAATTTATTTCCTAAAGTTTCCAATTTAGTCACACTAGCTGCATTTCAAATGATCAGTAGTCACATGGGGCCAGTGGCTACCATATTGGACAGCACAAATACAGAACACTTCTAGCATCACAGAAAGTTGTATCGGGCAGTGCTGACTTACAGCAGGCCAGAGGAGTGATGAGAAAACAGGGGAAGGAAGGATTGAGCTCTTCGGGATGAATGTGCCTAAACAGAGGAATATGCTAGCTCATTTTCCTGTTCTGTTTCATTTTTTGTCAATTACAAGGAGAGTCTTTTTACCACCTTCTGGGTAATCTATTGAACCTACCACAATCCACACAAGTAGGAAATTCTCCCCAAAGTTTATCCTTACTTGTGGATTTCTTAGTGTGCCTGAGACAGCTGACCTGGGTAGCCCAATATATGTGATCTTTAAATATCTACTTGATATTTTAAATTGCAGTTTCAGTTTTATGTTCTACTGAGATTCTTTTGTACTTGACCTTGAGTGAGCATATCATTATGGAATCAAGTTTCTAAGTGAAATAATTGATAATCTAAATTTCAAATGTTCAGAAGCACTCAGAGAAGGAAACTGGAGCAAAGTCAGAAAAACAAAGATGTTTCACTTTTCCTATAATGTGGTTATTCACATGGGTTGGATTTGGGAATTTATTAGCTCGTTCTCTTCCCTGACTCAAATGTTTAAAAAAAAAAAGGATTTCCTATACAAACTCAAGATCTTTGAGATACCATCTTTAAGTGCTAGTGTTTAGGCTTCTTCCTCCTTTTTAATCGCAGGTAATGCCATTACCAACACTGAGATTCTCTCATCTCATTATATGTCTGCTACATAGAAGAAACTGCCTATACAATTCATAGCTGTGTAGAAATTTAAGAGCAAATATATTATGCCCTCCTGTTGGTATTCATAATTTTTATTTTACATGCATTAGGCAAAGCCCCAAACCATTCCCAGCATTACTAAATGGATTTAATATCAGCTTAATTTGATCCCTGTAAATGCAACTGAAAGTTTTTCATCTTGATCCTGCTAAGAAAGTAGTAAATCATGTGAATGGTGGGGAATGTGCTTGTGTTTTTAATAATGGTTCCAAAACAGATGGTCCATATTTACAACCATCACAATTAACAAAGCACCACTAGGAATCCACCACAGCTCACCACAGTTTATTTTTATGCAAACATCTTCTTCTGCCCTTTGTCTGTCATCAAAAGGATACATTTCTCTAGTCCATTTGGCTCTGAGGAAATAAAAACAAAAAACCCTATTCTCTATTCTCTGCTCCCTCAACCACTTACATTCAGTTTTGCACCAGAGCCTCCTATATGATTACACACAAAAAACTCTGACCCTGGATTCTGAATGATTTCTCAATATCCTAGCAGAAAATAATTTGCATTAGGAAGCCTGTGCGTCTTTTCCCTCTTTTCTCATAAAAAACAGCAGTTGTATTACTCCTGTATTATAAAGTATATATCCTTCAACACTAATACCCCATGTTACAGCAGTTAAATTAATCTCTTTAAATGCAGTTCACGGGGAAGCCCTTTGCTCAAAAACAATCACGACCATTCAGGATTCCAGTCGTTTTATATCAGAGCTCATTGATATTTGCATATTTTAATAGGGATTCCACATCATTTCTCTGAGTTCACCACTGCAGCCCATATATTTGAAAGCACCCAAACAGTTTGTCAAGGAACAACTCAGTTTCAAAAATTACATAGAAACAAACATGGCTATATAGAGAGGTTTCAGCTGCCACAACAGTCCCCCCTGTCACCAGGCCCCTGATGGGAGGGAAACTCTAGGATCAAAGCAATGCAAAAAATGAGCTGATTGCGACTCTTTTTAATGAGAAAGCTCTTTCTCTGTTCTTTTTCTTTTTTGTGTTTAACAGTTTGGGCTCCATATTCACATTATTGCAAAATTCTCTCCAGGAAAATTAAGCTCATCAGTATATTTGCATCTTCTCATTCATACACATCTGGACATGTTATATTTGAAAATTGGAAAATGCAAGTACATTCACAGACCATGCCAAAAATGAGAGCGGGAAACGCCAAGCCCATTTATCATTCTCAGTGAAAAAATCATTCACGAGGCTTCTGCAAGAGAAGCAAATGAATGAAAGGGTGAGTGCAGTGCTAATAACGTGCCACGGTCCAGATTAAAGTGTCACTGCTTCTGCTTGGCATCTAAGCAGCTGAAATGCTTCTCTGAGTTTGATTAGCGAAAGGAAGATACTCAGAGATGTGAGCTGAATGTCCAGAATACATTTTCATAAGCCAAGCATGCCTTGTCAAACTGGTAGCAGAGACGAGCTAGCAGAATTGTGAGGCAAATTAATTGGTGTTTCCAAGGATCTTTACTGAGGCTCCCCAGCCACCTAACTACCTCATGCCTAGTTTTCTTCAGTTTACAAACAGAGGTCTACCACATATGGAACCAGCAAAACAAGTGTCCTCCCAGAGTCAGGAAGAAGCTATTTCTCCCTCTGTTCAGGCAGCCCACCTCACTCATACAGTCTGACCATCACTGCCTTAGTGAGTACTGACTTAGGGGAGACACCTTGCCTCCCCTGCCAGCATAAAAAGCAAAGACCTCCAGGAGGTCCAGGCCACACCCTCTCCAGAAGAGGAGGAAGTGCTTCCTGATCCTTTGCAATGAGCCCACTGACAAGGAAAGCAGATAGATAACTTCTCAACCAGTTTGTCCTCAGATTGTTGTTGTTCAAGTGCTAAGCGGTGTCCAACTCTTTGTAACCCCATGGACTGCAGCATGTCAGGCTTTCCCAGGAGCCTAGAGTGACACCCCCACGGTTTCCCTGCTTAAATTGGCCTGCATTTCCCCTTTCCTGGGAGCTTCAAACATCCTCCAGGAGCCTTCTTCCCGACATTAGCCCTTATGCTGCTAATTTACAAAATAGAACCTTCAAAGCATTGCCACAATTAATCTTTTTTTTTTTCTTTTTACCTCAGCTTTATGGAGGCATAACTGACATGTAGCATTAAGTTTAAGGTGTACAGTGTGATGATTTGATTCAGGTCTCTGTTTGTGAAGTGATTGACAGGATAGGTTTAGTTAACAACTCCATTGTCTCACATATTTATCTTTTTTTTTTTAAGTGAGAGTATTTAAGACTGAACTGAACTGATTTAAGATTTAAGATCTTAAATGAGCAGCTTTCAAGTGTACAATACAATATTAACTATGCTATATACATTGAATCCCCAGAACTTATTCCTCTTATAACTGGCAGTTTATACCCTTTGACCAACATCTTCCCATTTCCCTCACTCCCCGGCCCCAGGCAGCCACCAGTCTACAACTGCACCGTCTGTTTAGATCATGCACTATTTGTCTTTCTCTGTTTTACTTATTTCCCTTATCATAATGCTCTCAAGGTCCATTCATGTCCTTGTAAATGACAGGATTTCCTTCTTTCTTACAGGTGAGTGTATATAAACTCCATTCATCCAGTGGTAGACACTTAAGCTGTTTCCATGTCTTGGCCTTTGTGAATAATGCTGCCATGAACTTCAGAGTGCAGATATCTCTTCAGTGTCCTGTTTTCATTTCCTTTGGATATCTACCCAGAAGTTAAATTGCTGAATCATATGTCAGCTTCATTTTTAATATATTAAGCCTCCATACTGTTTTCCATAGTGGCCATACCAATATACATCCCCACCTACAGTGCACAAGGATTCCCTTTTCTTCATATCCCCACCAACACTTGTTATTTGTTGTCTTTTTGATAACAGCCATTCCTTTTTTTTTTAATTATGAAAGTATGATAACACATTTACAAGAGACTTGGAAAATAGAGAACAAGGTTACATATAGTTCCACTGTATGTATACAATTATTTTTTAAGTAGGTAAGATTTTTAGTTAGAATTTCAATATCAAACATTCAAAAATTAATAGAATGAATATACAGGGAAGCAGAAGGATATAGTAGACCTGAACAACACAGTGAACCAATTTAACATGGTTAAGATTTATACAATTTTCACACAGTGCATGCAAGCATGCTCAGTCGTTTCAGTCGTGTCCGACTCTGCGAGACCCTATGGACAGCAGCCCACCAGGCTCCTCTGTCCACAGGATTCTCCAGGCAAGAATACTGGAGTGGGTTGCCATTTCCTTCTCCAGTGCATGCAAGCATGCTAAGTTGCTTCAGTCGTGTCCAACACTGTGCAACCCCGTAGATGGCAGCCCACCAGGCTCCCCCGTCCCTGGGATACTCCAGGCAAGAACACTGGAGTGGGTTGCCATTTCCTTCTCCAATGCATGAAAGTGAAAAGTGAAAGTGAAGACGCTCAGTCATATCTGACTCTTAACGACCCCATGGACTGCAGCCTACCAGGCTCCTCCATCCATGGGATTTTCCAGGCAAGAGTACTGGAGTGGGTTGCCATTGCCTTCTCCAGCTTCACACAATAGTAGGATACAAATTCAATTCAAGTTCCCATAGACTGTAAACTAGGACACACTGGAACATAACCAAGGACATAAAACAAGGTGCAAAAATTCCATGCTCTAAAGGAAATTATAGAGTTGATAACAGCCATTCTAACAAATATGAGTGATATCTCATGGTTTTGGTTTGCACTTCCCTGATGATTAGTAATGAGAAGCATCTTTTCATGTATCAGTTGGGCAATTGTGTTTCTTCTTTGGAAAACTATTTGGATTAAGTACCCATTTTTTAAATTAGATTGTTTTTATATTGATTTGTATGGGTTGTTTTTATATTTTGAATAGTAACCCCTTATTAGATGTAATGTTTGCAAATATCTTCTCCCATTCAGTAGGTTGCCTTTTTATTTTGTTGATAGTTCTTTTCACTGTGCAAAAGCTTTTCAGTTTAATGTAGTCCCATTTGTTTATATTTGCTTTAATCAACCTTGCCTGAGGAGACAGATCCAAAAAAATTGTTGCTAAGACCAATGCCTAAGAATTTATTGACTATATTTTCTTCTAGGAGTTTTATGGTTTCAGATTTTATGTAAGTGTTTAATCCATATTAACTTTATTTTGGATATGGTGTAAAAACAAAGTGGTCCGGTTTTATTCTTTTACATGTAGTTGTCCAGTTTTTCCAGCACATCTCTTCTCCATTGTATATTTTTTTTGTTTCCTTTTTGGTAGATTTTTGTTGTTCAGTAGCTAAATTGTGTCTGACTCTTTGCAACCCCATGAGCTGCAGCACACCAGGCTTTTAGATTAATTGATCATAAAAGTATGAGTTTATTTCTGGGCTTTGAAGTCGTGTGTCTATTTTATGTCAGGACTATACTGTTTTGATTACTATAGCTTAGTAATATAGTTTGAACAGCAGAAATATGAGGCTTCACCTTTGTTCTTTCTCAAGATTGCTTGGTTATTTGGGGTCTTTTGTGGTTTCATACAAAATTTAGGATTGTTTTTTCTATTTCTATGAAAAATGCCATTGGAATTTTAATAAGAATTGTATTACATCTACAGATCATTTGGAGAGTAGTATGGACATTTTAACAATATTCATTCTTCCAATCCATGAATACAGGAAATCTTTCCATTGTTTGTGTTGTGTTCAGTTTCTTTCATCAAAGTCTTACAGTTTTCAGTGTACAGATCTTTCACTTCCTCAGTTTTATTTATTCCTAAGTATTTTACTATTTTTTTTAATTGTTTTGAAAATGAAAGTTTTGTTTACTTTGTTTCTTTTTCAGATCATTTGTTGTTAATGTGTAGAAATGGAACTGATTTCTATATGTTGTTTTGTATCCTGCAACTTTTCTGAATTTTTGATTAGTTCTAACAGTTTTTATGATGGAGTCTTTAGAATTATATATGTATATAAAATACCATCTACAAGCAAAGACAATTTTAGATCTTCCTTTTCATCTTGGGTNCGACTGAACTGAACTGAACTGAATGGGAAAATCGGTAACTTTGGAATGGAGTGACCAGTAGATCTTATCTAAGTGACCAAAACTTAGTTCAGCAGCAACAAGACATCCTGACATTGGGTACCCTCTGATCAGCACATGAAGTGGACACAGGGTCATTTCTGTGATATTCTTGCTAAAAATGCAAAGCCAGTTTTTACCACAAGAAAGCATGAAGCAAATCAAAATGGAAACATTCTACAAAATAATTGGCCAGGACCTTTCAAAAGTATTGAGGTTAGGAAAAAGAGAGAAAGACTTCTCCAGACAAGATGAGACTAAGGAAACATAGCAAATGCAGTATAGGGATCTGGATTGGAGTCTGCCCTGAAAAAAAGATATTAGTAGGACATTTGGCAAAACCATAATACGCTCTTAATATTGTAGCAATGTCAATTTCTGGTCTCCATAGTTGTACTCTGGTTACATTAGGGTAGCTCAGATGGTAAAATATCTGCCTGCAGGTTCAGTCTCTGGGTTGGAAAGATCCCCTAGAGAAGGGAATGGCTATCCACTGCAGTATTATTGCCTGGAGAATTCCATGGACAGAGAAGCATAGCGAGTTACAGTCCAAGGGGTTGCAAAGAGCCACGCATGACTGAAGCGACCCAGCACATACACACACACACATTTTTTAAAATTTCAAATGTTATTAAATGATGTTTCTGGACTGTGTACAGATCATGAAGAAATAAGGCTGGGATTAACAGAGAAGAATACTCTTGGTGTTTGGCTTCTTCAGTCTCAGGACAGAAAGACATACTTTATTGGAGTAGCCAAGATTCTACATGTGATAATAAGCATATACACTTATGAAGAGATGAAAAATTAACTTTGCAGGTGCCTTTGACCTTGCTTTTCCATTGGTAATGATCAGATTCTGTGAGAGCAATTCTGAATTTATTATTCATTAAAAAGCCTTTCGAAAGATGTCTGGCAGCACATCTCTCCATGGTGACCTGGTGACATCTTCAGTAGACCTTCACCCTGGCAAAGGAACCTTACTTAACTATATCTTCTTCTTAGTTTAGTCACTAAGTCATGCCCAACTCTTTTGCTGCCCCCATGGACTATACCTCACAAGGCTCCTCTGTCCATGGGATTTTCCAGGCAAGAATACTGGAGTGGATTGACATTTTCTTTTCCAGTAGATCTTCCCGACTGAGGGATTGAACCTGGGTCTTCTGCATTGTCAGGTGGATTCTTTATCACTGAGCCACCAGTGAAGCCTGACTATATACTTAAGTACTAGTAAAACTTAAAATTAGCATGAACTCTGTGTCGAGCACCTCAGCCTGCCTTTTTTTCACAACTCCTTCCTCACTTCTACATAACAGAAAACTTCCACAGGCCATTTTCTTAACTCTGCCTGAGTAAAATCAATAGACTAAGGCAACCTATGGTTCTCACATTATTCTCAGCAAACAGGCAATGCTCCCTTGGTGGCCAAATTGACCTCTAAGATCTTAATAGCAAGTGTACTCTGGATCCAGCACCAAAGGAAATAAAACATTTCAATCATATACACAGAACAGATCTTCAAGATATAGTCAAGAATTGAAACTGAAAATATAAATTGATGAATTCATTTTTGACAAATTCATCTTTGATGAATCCTTAACTCATATTTATTACAGCTCAGAAACTTTAACTGAGCATACGGGTATCCAAAAGTTAGTCATTATTTTTTTGAGGAATGTGTACTTTCACCAGGCCTGATTTAAAACCAGTGTAAGTATGGAAGGTTATCCAAGAACACTTATTATGGTGTAATTTTTTTTTTACTTGAAATATAAAAATAACACCAATCCAGCACAGGCTACAGATGTTCCACGATCTACATTTGCAAATTCTTTGAGAACTAACACGACTCAGAAAAATCTGCATTAAGGGAGAGTGAAGGAGAAAACACTCCTATTTTACCCAATTCCTAACTGATGGTACGGAGAAGGCAATGGCACCCCACTCCAGTACTTTTGCCTGGAAAATCCCATGGACAGAGGAGCCTTGCCGGGGTCCAGCCCCGGCGGGTCCACGGTGATTCGAAGGGGAGACGGATAGGCGAGGAAAAACTTATTTATTCAGAAATATAAGACTAGGAAATAATAGTATAGTGGGAAAATTAAGAAGGAGAAAAGACGCTGAATAACTTGGTTTACGTGGAAAGCCAATAAAGTTCCAGACAAGGAGCTTGCACCATCTACGTTGGGCCACCAGCGTTCGTTTGAATATCGGAGAGTGCCCCACCTTGGGCTCTCTCTCTTATGGATCTTAGCAGCCAGGATAAGTAAGTAGACATGGCGCGCCTCCATGCCCCAGATGCGAATTCAGCCAGAAATTAGAGTAAAGAAGAGACAGCATTGGTGCAAGACTCCAGATGCAAGACTCCCGATGCAAGACTCCAAAAACTATTTTTCAAAATCAGCTCACATACCCCAAGTTGTGCATAATGGAATATGCAGAGTTATGCAGGGCAGCAGTCCTGACCTTCACTGAAACAAGGCTTTCTTTTGCATACCCTCCCATATACAAAAGGTCTCAGGTAGTTTACATTATCTTCTGGCCAAGAGGCCTGTTAACATTTTTATAGCTCTCTTCCTGGACAATTGTCTATCAACCAGAAAACCTTTTATCCCTAGAAGTGTTTTTTCTTTACTCTGCATTACCCTCAAAATACTAAATGAAGCTACATTCCTATAGAACAAAGGTGCAGTGGGTTGTAACAAAGAAAGTACTTAACTCAAAGATCTAATATTGTTAATACCAGGTCTACTACCTGTTTTTCTATATACCAACTATATCTTACAAATAAAAGATATGAAAAATTGGCAGCAAGTATTGGCTCAACAAATGAAACCTTTAGTCAGTCCTGTTCTAATGATTTTGATTCCTCGGAAGCTCCTACATTCCTAGGATGTTTTAAGCTTCCTGTGCCTCCCGAAGTCAGGAGGCCTCAAGCAGTCCTGCAGGCAGGCTAGAAAGCCATCAGAGGGGTTTTTGGATTGAAACACTCTTTCAAATGCAGAAGCCTAAAGCCCTTAGTTGACTTTTTCCAGAGAATGTCAGAAGAGTGGAAAGGCAGGCAGATTCTTATTTTGGGGGGGTACATGCTCAGGAAATGCCAGGGGGGAAAAAACCCTGAGATTTGACTCATCCTTGCCCATCAAAATCTCCTGCCGCGTGACCTTGTCACGGGTGGGATTCCTCACGCTGGCTCCCGGCAGAGCCTGGTAGGCTGCAGTCCGTGGGGTCGCTAGAGTCAGACACGACTGAGCGACTTCTCTTTCACTTTTCACTTTCATGCACTGGAGAAGGAAATGGCAACCCACTCCAGTGTTCTTGCCTGGAGAACCCCAGGGACAGGGAAGCCTGGTGAGCTGCTGTCGATGGGGTCGCACAGAGTCGGAGACGACTGAAGCGACTTAGCAGCAGCAGCAACTGATGGTAACCAGAACTGGCCATGACAGCCAGCTGACAACTATCATGCGGCTAATTGTTGAAGCTGATTTACCAGGCCTGTGTGGCTCTGCCAGGTACCTCCCTCCTCCACCACCACTCCAAGTAACTCCTGACAAAGTTGGGCCCAAGAGAAGAGAAGCAATCTCTTATAAGACTATTGAAGCTGCATGCTTGGCAGAAATCACAAAACTAGCTTTGCTATTTATAGGCAAACCTAGGGCAGTCATGCTTCTAGTTACATTTTGTTCAGATAGCAAATTCTTTTTAGGCACTGCAGTCATTTCATGGACGATCTTTATCTGAAATTAATTTGAGATAAACTGACAATTCTATACAATTTTAGAATGTACTAGGATTTCTCATCATATGTGTAGCTATAATTCCACAATTCTCACCTTTAATATAGTGCATTGCAGTGTATCAGTTGATTTCAACTGTAGGGCAATTTAAATCCATTTAACTATATAATAAGTATACTTTGCTTTCTTATTCTACTCATATGACCTCTTAATCCAAAGAAAACTGGTATTTTCTACCTTCATATTCAAGACAATATGTTAACCATAAAGCAGAATTTTCATGCTTGTTGTCTTTCATAATATGAAAGACAAAGTTCAGCTAGTATATTTAATAATATCATATTATCTCTCAAATGTGATCCTTGGTTACAATATTTTTATTCTTTCATCTTAAAAATTGTGACAAATGGTATACTAGGTTATTCAAGGACATTAGACAACATATTTTTACTTGAAATGCTAAAACTTGTTCATACATTTGTTTGTTCACTAAATAAGCATTTACAGATAACTATAAATAGGCATTGCTTGAGGCGCTGAGGATTCAGCAATATTTTAGAAAAGAAAATCTCTGCTATTGGGAGAATTCTAGTAGAACACAAATAAATAAGTATGTGGTATAATGTTAGAAAAATTTAAAAAGAAAATGAAATCCAGGGTAAGAGCATAAAACAGCACTGCCAAATAGAACTTCCATCAATGATATATCTGTGTTGTCCAATATTTAACCACTGTCCACGTGTGGCAAAAGAGCTCTTGAAATGTGGCAATATGACCAAAGAAATAAGTTTTTAATTTTATGTACTCTAACCCATTTTCGAGAAGGAAAGAGCAACCCACTCCAATATTCTTACCTGGAGAATCCCATGGATGGGTCGCAAAGAGTCAGTCATGACTGAGCAACTTCATTCACTCAACCCATATTAGATGACAGTAATCCAAGTCTATGCCTCAAGCAGTAATGCTGAAGCTGAAGTTGAATCATTCTATGAAGACCTACAAGACCTTATAGTACCAGCACCCAAAAAAGATATCCTATTCATCATAGGGGACTCTAAAGAAAAAGTAGNAAGAGTCAGTCATGACTGAGCAACTTCATTCACTCAACCCATATTAGATGACAGTAATCCAAGTCTATGCCTCAAGCAGTAATGCTGAAGCTGAAGTTGAATCATTCTATGAAGACCTACAAGACCTTATAGTACCAGCACCCAAAAAAGATATCCTATTCATCATAGGGGACTCTAAAGAAAAAGTAGGAAGTCAAGAGATACCTGGAATAACAGGCAAATTTGCCCTTGGAGTACAAAAGGAAGTAGGGCAAGGGTAACAGAGTTTTGTACAGAGAATGCACTGGTCGTAGCAAACACCCTCTTCCAACACACTGGTTATAGCAAACACCCTCTTCCACAACACGAGAAATGAGTCTACACATTGACATCACTAGATGATCAATATTGAAATCAGATTGATTATATTCTTTGTAAGCAAAGATGGAGAAGCTCTATACAGTTAACAAAAGACAAGACCCAGAGCTGGCTGTGGCTCAGATCATGAATTCCTTATTGCCAAATTCAGACTTAAATTGAAAAAAGTAGGGAAACCACTATACCACTTAGATCAGTTCAGTTCAGACACTCAGTTGTGTTCCTACTCTTTGTGACTCCATGGACTGCAGCACGCCAGGCTTCCCTGTCCATCACCAACTCCTAGAGTTTACTCAAATTCATGTCCATTGAGTCGGTGATGCTATCCAACTATCTCATCCTCTGTCATCCCCTTCTCCACCTGCCTTCAATCTTTCCCAGCATCAGCTCTTTTCAAATAAGTCAGTTCTTTCCATCAGGTGGCCAAAGTACTGGAGGTTCAGCTTCAGCATCAGTCCTTCCAATGAATATTCAAGACTGATTTCCTNGAGGAGACAGATCCAAAAAAATTGTTGCTAAGACCAATGCCTAAGAATTTATTGACTATATTTTCTTCTAGGAGTTTTATGGTTTCAGATTTTATGTAAGTGTTTAATCCATATTAACTTTATTTTGGATATGGTGTAAAAACAAAGTGGTCCGGTTTTATTCTTTTACATGTAGTTGTCCAGTTTTTCCAGCACATCTCTTCTCCATTGTATATTTTTTTTGTTTCCTTTTTGGTAGATTTTTGTTGTTCAGTAGCTAAATTGTGTCTGACTCTTTGCAACCCCATGAGCTGCAGCACACCAGGCTTTTAGATTAATTGATCATAAAAGTATGAGTTTATTTCTGGGCTTTGAAGTCGTGTGTCTATTTTATGTCAGGACTATACTGTTTTGATTACTATAGCTTAGTAATATAGTTTGAACAGCAGAAATATGAGGCTTCACCTTTGTTCTTTCTCAAGATTGCTTGGTTATTTGGGGTCTTTTGTGGTTTCATACAAAATTTAGGATTGTTTTTTCTATTTCTATGAAAAATGCCATTGGAATTTTAATAAGAATTGTATTACATCTACAGATCATTTGGAGAGTAGTATGGACATTTTAACAATATTCATTCTTCCAATCCATGAATACAGGAAATCTTTCCATTGTTTGTGTTGTGTTCAGTTTCTTTCATCAAAGTCTTACAGTTTTCAGTGTACAGATCTTTCACTTCCTCAGTTTTATTTATTCCTAAGTATTTTACTATTTTTTTTAATTGTTTTGAAAATGAAAGTTTTGTTTACTTTGTTTCTTTTTCAGATCATTTGTTGTTAATGTGTAGAAATGGAACTGATTTCTATATGTTGTTTTGTATCCTGCAACTTTTCTGAATTTTTGATTAGTTCTAACAGTTTTTATGATGGAGTCTTTAGAATTATATATGTATATAAAATACCATCTACAAGCAAAGACAATTTTAGATCTTCCTTTTCATCTTGGGTGCCTTTTATGTCTTTTCTTTACCTGATTCCTCTTGCTGTAACTTTCAGTACTGTGCAATAGGAGTTGTGAAAGTGGATATCCTGATCTTAGAGAAGATCTCAGCTGTTCACCATTGAGTATGATGTTTGCTGTGAGTTTGTCATATGTGGCTTTAACTTTGTTGAGATATATTCCTTCCATACCCAATTTGTTGAGAGTTTTTATCTTGAAAGGGAGTTGCACTTTGTCAAATGCTTTTTCTCATCTTTTGAGATGATCATATGATTTTTAGCTCTCATTCTGTTCATGTGGTGTATCACATTTTTTATTTGCATATGTTGAACCATCCTTGCACCCCAGGGATATGTCCAGCTTGGTCATAGTGTATGAGTCTTTTAATATGCTGTTGCATTCAGTGTGCTAATACTTTGAGAAATTTTACATCTGTATTTCTCAGAGATATTGGTTCATATATAAATATATATATATATTTTTTTTTTTTTTCCATGAAGCATCCTTATCTGGCTTTGTTATCTGGATAATGGTGGACTTATACAATGAGTTTGGGAGTGCTCCCTCTTTAATTTTTTGAAAGAGATTGAGAAGGATTGGCATTTATTCCTCCTTAAATGTTTGGTAGAATTCACCAGGGAAGCCATCTGATCTTGGGCTTTTCTTTGTCAAAAGGTTTTTTATTCCTGATTCAACCTCCTTACTCATTATTAGTCTGTTCAGATGTTCTCCTTCTTTATGATTCTATCTCAGTAGGTGGCACGTTTCTATGAATTTGTCCATTTTGTCTAGATTGTTCAATGTGCTGATATATATTTTTTCATAGTATTATGATCCTCTTTATTTCTGTGGTGTATCTCCTCTTTTAATAGCTCATCCTTCATTTCTGATTTTATTAATTGGAATTATCTGTCTTTTTTCTTTGTTAGTCTAGTTAAATGTTTGTCGGTTTATCTTTTTAAAAAGCCAGCTCTTAGTTTGATTGTTTTTTTTTTTTTTTAGTATTATCTTTATTTCTTTCATTTACTTCCACTCTGATCTTTCTTTTTTTCCTTCTCCTAACTTTGGGGTGAATTTGTTCTTTTTTTTTTTTTTCCTAGTTCTGTGAGGTGTAAAGTTTGGTTATTTGAAATCTTTCTTTTTGTTTAATGTAAGTATTTGCCCTGGAAGGTCTTTATCTCCTTCATTTCTGAAGGACAACGTTACTGGGTAGAAAATTCTTGGTTGGCAATTTTTAAAGTGTTAGCCCTTTGAATATATTGTTCCAAGCTCTCCTGTGATGTAACGTTTCTGCTGGTTAACCCACTCTTAGTCTTACTGGGATTCTGTTGTAAGTTATAAACTTCTTTTCCTTTGCTCTTTCAAGGTCCTCTCTTTGTCTTTGATATCTGATACTTTTAGTGTAATGTGTGTCTTATCGTAATGTGTTTTTCTTTAAATTGAGTTTGTTTGGGAACCCATCTGCTTTATGAATGTGGATGTCTAAATCACTCCCCAGATTTGAGAAGTTCTCAGCTATCATTTATTTAAAAAACTACTGCCTTCTTCTCCCTTTCTTCTCCTTATAGTACTCCAGTAATTCACCAATTATTTCTTTTGATGCTAGCCCATAGATCACACAGCCCTTCTTCACTGTCTCCTATTTTTCCTTATTCTCTGATATAATTTCAAAGTTCCAGTCTTCTATTTCACAGATTCCTTTTTTTGCTTGATATTGTCTTTTTTTGTAATGCTTCTATCTACTTACTAAACTTTTCATTTTTCTTATATGTATATTTTTTATTTTGGTTTATCTTCCTGTATTTTCTTATAGCTCATTGAACTTCTTTAGAACAACTATTTTGAATTGTCAAGTGAATCATATATCCTTATTTCTTTGGGATCAGTTACTGGAAAATTTTTGTGTTCTTTTGGTAATATCATGTGTCCTTGATTCTTTATGTTCCTTGAACTCTTGCATTGCTCTCTTAGCATTTGTAGTTGCCTCTTGCATCTTTACTAACTGACTTCAAGAGACAAATACTTTCTGTCAGCCCTGCTGTGGATCTGAGGCTTTCTCAGATCTTCTATAGCAATACCTGCTCCACACTTCTTGCCTCCTCTTGTGGTAGAATTCTTAAATTGGAATGAGTTCTCTCAACCCTACAGAGAGCCATGCCAGGTGCTGACAACCTCTCTTTTGCTTTTCCAAGGATAGTGCTAAATGTTCAAGTTTGTCAATCTCCTGGGCCCACTGATTCAAGCTCACTAGCCATCCGCAAAAGCTTCCTCTTGCCACTCATTAGGAACACATACAGGAGTCAGGCATGAGGTAATGGGGTATGTGGAAGGGCCTGCAGAGCACTGGGGATGTGCAGGGGCCTGGTGAGGAGATCTGCAGGTAAAACATCCCCACTGACCCATGGACAGGCATCCCCTGTGGAGTACTTAATTCTGTCTTTAGGATCTCATCCCCTTGACACATTGCAGCCTCCATCCTTGCAGCTAATGACACAGAGAAGTGAGCCTCTCCAGCAGCATCCTGCACAGTTGGGGAAGCTAAGCACTCATGCACACACCCTCCTTTGCCCCACAGAAGTAACCACAGGCTGAGAAGGGTTCTTGGCTCTGAGTGGTGCCACCTTGGGGAAGGTTGACACAGATCAAGTCAAACTGTTCCTTTTTTCCTCTCCACTGAATCGAGTTTTGAGTTGTTTTGCTCCAGTGAACTGCTAGAATTTCTCTTCTGGAAAAGCAGACTTCCACACATGTGCTCTCCTCCATGGGTAATTCTCTAAGTCAGTGCTTACTAGGGGCTCCTGGACCATGTCCAAGAGCAGCTGGAGCCAGTTCACAGGGCACTTTACAAGGTCCACAGCCAAGGCCAAGCACACAGGAGACTCAGCCCACAGGTGGATGAGACTTGTTCCAGGTCCCTGAGTATATGATGCATGAAAATGAAAGTGAAGTGAAAGTTGTTCAGTCACATCCAACTCTTTGTGAGCCCATGGACTATATATAGTCCATGGAATTCTCCGGGCCAGAATACTGGAGTGAGTAGCCTTTCCTTTCTCCAGGGGATCTTCCCAACCCAGGACTGAACCCAGGTTTCCCACATTGCAGGCGGATTCTTTACCAGCTGAGCTACAAGGGAAGCCCAAGAATACTGGAGTGGGTAGCCTATCCCTTCTCCAGGAGATCTTCCCAACCCAGGAATCAAACCGGGATCTCCTGCATTGCAGGTGGATTCTTTACCAACTGAGCTATGAGTGAAGCCCATGATCCATGAGACAGAACCAAAGCCAAAAGGGCCTGTAGCCTAGTCCTCAGGGGACAATGTTGTTCCTGGGTCTATAGGCATGACTGTGGCCAGCCAGTTAGATGCCTGAATGAGAGTCTTTCTTCTAAAATAGCTTCCCTTATTCTTAGACTGTACTGGCGTTTCATAGTCTCCACCTGGATCCCACAGTTCCCACAAAGGTACTTTGTGCATGGATGGATTTCACTTTGTTGTTGTTGAGGAAGGGATATAAGCAACAAACATCTTCTTCAGCCATTTTGCTGATGTCACTCATTCTGGATACCTAGATTAATCTTTTCTGCAAGTTTTCTGTCTCTAAAACAATACTATTATGTTGTAGCAAATTTTTAATAAACATGCAAGAGGGAGTACCTGCCAGAGAAAATCTATTCCATGGATTTTAGCAAGTGTACGTAGGTGTGAGGACATGCAGAAATGTGGCTGAGTGGGCTGCACAACATCATCCTCCTCCCTCCAGAGTAGCACAGGCCCCTGCTCACAGTGTCCACCCCAGGGTCAGATAGGCTGCCTCTATAGGAGCAGAAGAGACAGGAAATGAAGGTTTCTGATCCAGAAGCACTTGGATCTATGCACAGGAGGTGGTTTAATGCAGACGCACTCTGAAGTAGGGAGAATCATCTTGCTTCTGAAATGAAATCCTGAGTTATTCCTAAGTACATTTTACTGTCCCTGCTCCTCAGAGAAAGCTAAGTCTTCAAGTTCCAGGGGGTATGACCTTGTCAGCCCAAATGTTCTGGAAAACAAAGACTAAGCCCATTAAAGTCATTCCATGTGATGCTGAACTCAGGAGATCTGATTTAGCCTACAATGCAACCAGCTCCCTACATTTCTTTATAACCTTGTTTTTGCTATCTTTGAAGGCCCATAAGTAGCAGGGCTTCTGAAGTTGCAAAAGCAGAGTTCACAGAGGAACAAATTAAAAAACCAGTCTCCCAGCTCCAAGTGAAACCTCATTTAGATGCAATAAACTGCTTAAATAAGAATATAGGTGAAGCCCTTTGCAAACACAGATTAAGTGGTATAATCAAAGGATGGTAAATTTACTACAAGTTTTTTAGAGAGCTACTTAGCTCTGTTGAATTGTAGGGTGGAGATGATAACAACCTGCATATATCAAGAAGACATCAATACCAGAGAGAGAAAGCTTACTGAGTGAAGCATGAGGGGCTGAACTTAGAATTTGGTGACAATATCACCTGGAGGAGGAGCAGGGGAGGATCTCTCAATAATTCACAATCATCAATCATAAGTGGGGCTTTGTGCATTTAAGGAGCTTTCCGTGATACCAAGTGACTGGATGAGACTTCTGTAGTCCAAGGCTCACTGTGCTCCAGAAGTGATCCTAGTCTGAAGGGTCTTTCTCAAAGGTGGAAACATAGAGCTTGAATAAACTCTCGTGTAGTCCTGATGTTCCTAAATATAGATGTTCTGAAGTATTCAGTCTCGGTCCAAATCAATATTTGATGCAGAAGATGCTAAATTCTTAGTACAGCACATTTATTAAGTAAAAACAAGGTCCCTCTTCATCCTAGTCTAGTTCTGAATGTTTTCCTCCTGCTGTAGTATTTCTCAGCATCGCCACTGTTGACATTTTGGACCAGCTAATTCTCTGGGGCTCAGGGGCTTTCCTGTGCATCTCAGGATGTTTAGCAGCATCCCTGACCTGCACCCATTCTAAGCCAGTAGCATTCTTCAGTTGTAATAAACCAAAATGTATCCAGTTATTGCCAAATATCGCCTAGGATCCAAACTTTCCCCCTGACTGAGAACCCTTGGCAAAGAAGGAGTGATCTTTTTCTAATTCACATAAAGGCAGCCTGTGGGCTATCAGTAGCCTATTAGCAAATCCCTCTTTGTCCAACCCCTAAGACCGAGTAAGCCATAACAGCTTGGGGGAATCATAGATTGAAGAGAGGTTCAAAGTAGCTGTAACCTTCAGCAAAGGGCTAACACAGGCAGAACATGCATGGGAGAGTAAAAGTAAAGAATTTTAAGGACTGTGGGCTTGTACACAAAGATTGCTTTGTTCTCATTGTTCATTCTACCAAGAAGTAGCTGTTAAGTGTCTGCTATGTGACTATCTTGGTGCTATACCAGCAAGGAATACAAAACCAAAGTGACACAGAGCCCCAAGCCTCTAGAACTTTAAGAGTGTGCATGAAGAAATGAGCATAGACATGTACATCAGTAGGATTATGATCCAAGCAATATATGATGAACAGAAACAGTGATACATGATAGCATATTCCATAGGTCTTGCAGCAAGGTATGTGGAGAATGTTATTAACAGCTCCCCAGATTAATAAATAAGAAAAAAGATAAATTTGTCCCCCCAAATTTCTCTTACCAAAATTTTTTATTTTATAAGTATTTTTCATTTGAATGAAGAGTTTGGAATGCCCAGGTTCAAGGACTAGTTCTGTCCTAACCAGCTATGTGACCTATGACCTGTGCAACTTGTTTCTATAACCCTCCTAGCTTAACTCATTCCCTCTCCCTTTACTCACTTTCTCTCTCTCATACATGCCTGCTTGAATGGATACTCAACAATAAGTGCTGTTCCGTTTTGAGTTACTGGATCTATGGCTACCAGTGTCCACTCTCTGTGTGTTTAGACAACAGCCAAATGACCACTCTAAGCCTCAGTTTTCCCTTCCCTAAAATGAGAGGGCTAGACTGGATGATCACTCAGACCTTCCAGATACAACATTCTGTGACTCTGAGGCCTGTAGGGTCATTGTCTCCAGGTGACTGTGTTTATTGGGCAGGTTTGGTTTACTCCACTCTGAGCTTAATTTTTCACCCTCTGAAGTATTTCATCTTCTGAAGTATTTCATCCAGAGGTTTTATATTAAAAAAATTTGCAAATCTGCAATAGCTTTAGCTTGAAATATATGTTATGCCTGGGAGATCGCTATAGATTTGTAAAGCAAAACTCCGAAACATTTGATAGCCCTATGGGCTTTAAAGTTAATTTGTGCTTTAAAAATAATTTGATCCTAAATGTGTCTGTGAATGAATGGGCTTGACATCAGTTCAGTTCAGTTCAGTTCAGTTCAGTTGCTCAGTCATGTCCGACTCTTTGCGACCCCATAAATCGCAGCACACCAGGCCTCCCTGCCCATCACCAACTCCCGGAGTTCACCCAGACTCACGCTTGACAAAAGCCTTTCAATTTTTTGCTCCACTTCAGAGAGTGCACAAAGTACAAACTGTAAATCAATCTTCACATTTGCTAGTATGGCCACTAAGTTGAACAAAAAAAAAAAGAAGAAGAAGAAAAGAAATATAGCTAATAAACTATTCAAACAAGATTTAGGGGCTTGGAAAGCACAGGACTCAGCTTGTGACTTGCCTTCTTTGAGTTATTCATGTTCGTGTGACTTGGCTGGTGTCTAGACATGCAGAGAATGGACACTGGAAGCAATAGGTCCACTATCTTAAAACAGAATAGCACGTAGTGTTGAGTATCCATTTCAAGCAGGCATGTATGAGAGAGAGAGAGAGAGTGAGTGAGAAAGAGAGAGGATATGTTATGGTAGGAGAGTTATAGAAGGAAGTGGCACGGAGATTAGAAGCGTGCAAATGATCACTCCCCGTCTCCACTCAGGTTGGCATGGGTCAGGCATAACAATAGTGAGCCTAATGAAGCATCTTTAGAAAACAAGAGTAGTTCATGGTATGGATTGCTACAGAATTTGCTGTCACACATTAGCTACTCTGTTAAAAACGAGAGAGAGAAATAAGCAACATGGAAATGTGATGAACTTGGGGTCAGATTGATCCAAGATCAAATCTTAACTCTACTACTTTCTAGTTATGTGTTCTTGGACAAGTTATTTAACCTCTTGGAGACTGCATTTTCCTATAATAAGCCCTATAATCCAGAATTGTTGTGAGGAATTAAATGAAATAATGTGTCTTTCCGGACTGAGTCAGCTACATATAACAGAAAATCTGAATAACAATGCCTTTAGCACAGAGACATTGATTTTCCTTCATATAGTATGAATTCTAATTGTAGCAGTTCATGACTGACAAGGGGGCCCCACAACATCAAGAATCTCCCAGTTTCCTTCTTTAATTTGCTGTATTACGTTTAGCTGTGGCTTGTATCCTTGAGATTTCCTTGTGATCATAGGATGGTTGCAGCAGCTCCAATCATCACATTTGCATTTCAGATAGGAAGAAGGAAGGACAAAAGAAGCTTGCCTTCCAGCTAACTGTTTAAAACATTTTCCTAGATGCCCCAAGTCTTCCCTGTAGCTCAAACAATAAAAGAATCTGCCTGCAACACAGGAGACCTGGGTTTGATCCCTGGGGCAGGAAGATTCTCTGGAGAAGAGAATGGCAATCCACTCCAGTATTCTTGCCTGGAAAATCCCATGGACAGAGGAGCCTGGCAGGCTACAATCTGTGGAATCACAGATTTGGACACAACCCAAAATACACTAGATGTGCCACCCAACAATTTTAACTTATAACTCATTGGTCTTACCTATCTTGAAGAGAGACTGGAAGAGTTAGGATTTTAGATGGATACACTGCTACCCTCAACAAGATAGGGGATTAAGGCAAAATGAAAGAATGGATTGGATAATTAATTAGCAGTCTCTCATGGCTACCCACTCCAGTGTTCTTGCCTGGATAATCCCAGGGACAGGAGAGCCTAGTGGGCTGCCATCTATGGGGTCGCACAGAGTCGGACACGACTGAAGCAAGTTAGCAGCAGCAGCAGCAGCAGCATGGTATGTAAAGCACCTAGCCAAAGGAAGCTCTCAGTGAATAAAAGCTATTATTTAATGAATATGGTGTTGTGTTAGTTGCTCAGTCATGTCCACCTCTTTGCTGACCCCATGGACTGTAGCCCACCAGGCTCCTCTATCCATGTAATTCTCCAAGCAAGGATACTGGAGTGAATAGCCATTTTCTTCTCCAGGGAATCTTTATTTAAAGTATTCTTAAAACTATTTTGGAAATGCTTGGCCCCTCTCATTATTCTGACTCCCTTAGAAGGCCTATTCAATCTTTGGGTCAAGGCCCACCTCTCAGAGGCCTCTGCCACCCTTTGGAGACTTCACAAAAGAAATCAGACCCTCTTCCAGATGACAACCCTTGGCATTTTGAAAGCCACTTTCCTGTGCTTATTAGATTGTCTCAGCCCAAGACCAACCAGACCCTGATTCTTAAAGTCAGATGATATTGTCAGAAGTCCTGAACATTCTGCTGTGAACCAGATCTCTCTTTAGCAGGGCCTCTCACAGCAGAACCAAATGATCCAGGTGAGAGCAACCCAAGAGGAAACAGAGAAGTTCTGTCAGTTTCCTAGTTTCAGACTCTGCTTTTGCAGCCCACTCCTGCTGTTTCTTACTCATAAATCAGCCCTGGCAAACTCTTGTCAGAGGTTCTGAAACAGCCGAGGCCTCTTTCTATGGGACGGTCTAAGAAATACAATTGGCTTCCCTGGGTGCTGATGCTGTTAGAGCAGAGAAACAAGGCCACTGGGTCTCTGTTCCCACTGCCCACAGACTCCACACAGGAGGGTGCTGTCTGTTCACAGAGTTAGCAGGCAAAGGGTTAAGGATATAGCCTCACAGCATGAGGAGGGGAGAACCCTGCCCCAGCAAGCAGAGGACTCTAACTCAAATCTAGCTCCCTCCCTGCCCTCTTGTCAAAACCAAGAGACCTAGATGCCCATATATCCTTCCAGCAAAGGAGCAGTGTCTTGGGGTATAGAACTTATGCCTGAGGGTACTGGCCTGATAGCCCTTCCCAGGGCTCAGGAGCGCATAGCCAGCAGCCCTCCTGGCTATGTGGAGGGCTTTCTATAGGTAGAAAGGTAAGGGGAAAAAATTGTTGGCAAATATACTGATTCCCAAGGCTCATCCTTATGAGGCCCAGGCTGCAGTTCAGTCCCAAGCTCCTGGCCTCAGGGATTGCCTTCTGGAAAGACAGAGCATGGCCAGTCAAGAGCCTCCTAGGATAGTTCTATTCTCAGTGACCAAGGGTCCACAGCCTACTGTCAAGGCAAGTAGAAATGGGAAATTATAAAGGGAGAGAATAGAAAAAATATAAAATGACCTGCTCGTGCTGTGAGAAGTGATAGAAGTCACAGGTGCCTTTTAAGTCACGGATTGCTGGATTTTCATGGAAGATATAAACGAAAAGTGGTTTTCCTTTGGCTAGCATGGGTATCCAAAGCATCTACTTCTGCTTCATTGACTACACTAAAGACTTTGATTGTGTGGATCACAAGAAACTGGAAAATTCTTAAAGAGATGGGAATACCAGACCACTTTACCTGCCTCCTAAGAAATCTGTATGCAGGTCAAGAAGCAACAGTTAGAACATGGAATAATAGACTGGTTCCAAATTGGGAAAGGAGTATGTCAAGGCTGTATGTTGTCACTCTGCTCATTTACCTTATATGCAGAGTACATCATGCAAAATGCTGGGCTGGACAAGGCACAAGCTGGAATGAATCAAGATCACCGGGAAAAATATCAATAACCTCAGATACGCAAGATAACACCACCCTTACAGCAGAAAGCAAAGAGGAACTAAAGAGCCTTTTGAGGAAGGTGAAAGAGGAGAGTGAAAAGCTGGCTTAAAACTCAACATTTAAAAAATGAAGATCATGATATCAGGTCCCATCACTTCATGGCAAATAGATGGGGAAACAATGGAAACAATGACAGACTTAATTTTCTTGGGCTCCAAAATCACTGCAAATGGTGACTGCAGCCATGAAATTAAAAGACACTTGCTCCTTGGAAGAAAAGCGTGACCAACCTAGACAGCATGTTAAAAAGCAGAGACATTACTTTGCCAACAAAGATCTATCTAATCAAAGTTATGGTTTTTCCAGTGGTCATGTATAGATGTGAGAGTTGGACCATAAAGAAAACTGAGGGCTGAAGAATTGATGCTTTTGAACTGTGGTGTTGGAGAAGACTCTTAAGTGTCCCTTGGATGGCAAGGAGATCAAACCAGTCAGTCCTAAAGGAAATCAGTCCTGAATACTCACTGGAAGGGCTGATACTGAAGCTGAAAGTCCAATTCTTTGGCCACCAGATGCAAAGAACTGACTTACTGGAAAAGACTCTGATGCTGAGAAAGATTGAAGGCAGGAGGAGAAGGGGACAACAGAGGATGAGATGGATGGATGGCATCACTGACTCAATGGACATGAGTTTGAGCGAGCTCCGGGAGTTGGTGACGGTCAGGGAAGCCTGGTGTGCTATAGTCCATGGGGTCTCAAAGAGTCAGACATGACTGAGCGACTGAACTGATGAACATGAGTATCTATCCTGACTTTCCTCAGACAGCCTGGTTTATACCTGCTCACCTGACATAATTATGAATAGCATCCACTTTCATCCTCAAAACGAACCTGACTGAATATTAAATAACATGTTGGCTTTACCTTGGAGAGGGACTAGAAAGAATTAAAAGTTACTCTCTTTCTAGCTTTTCTCTTATAACTCATATTTATAGCTACACACTGACCATTTTACCATGTGACCATGTTCATCTTTATAAATTAAAAATTATATTCTTATCTAAGCTCTCTTAATTAAAGTAATATGTCATCAATCTGCACTTTTATTCCTAATAAAAAAATATTATCCATGCATAGTGGTGATACTAAAATTAACTGGAGAGTTTAATAGTTTGAGTCTACAAATCATTATAATAGGTTTAGTAATTTTTGTTGAAGCCAATTCAATATCTTCACGGCTTTTTGATTAATTTTAATTTTGTTTTTGCTTTTTCAAAAGTTGGATTCATATTTTCCCAGACTTGCTTATTAATCTTTAAGGAGGGGCATCTCAGCATAGAGAAGGAGTAGAGACTTTAGACTCAATACAGCTGGGTATAAAGTCTGGTTTTTCATCTCTTTTTGCGGTGTTATTCAATATCATCCTCTGTTTCTATATTAATAATATGGGAATGATAAGGATGCTTATATTTATCAACTGTGAACTACTGATCAGGCCCTGTTCTCAGTGGCTCACATATATTAACTTATTTAATCCTCATAACAACCTGGTGAGGGACGTACTGTTAAACAATCCTCATTTTCACACAGAGCAAACCAAAAGGTTAAGGCACTTGCCCAAGATCACACAGCTCACTCTTAACGCCTGAGTCCTTAACCACTGTGTGCTGTTGCCCATCTGATGGGGATCTGAAGAAGATTTCATGAGGACTTAAGTGTGTGATGCTCATCACTGTGCCTGGCAGAGCAGCAGTCTGACCAAGTATAACCTGCTCCTGTCACAGCTGCTTCCTACAGCAGGATAGCATTCCAGTATCTACCTAAGCAGAGAGTTTTGGTGAAGGTGCAGGCTATGCAGTTTTCCCCTCCCAATTCAGGCGGTTCCAATGGACATGTAAAGAGAACTTTGGCAAGAATGTATCAGAAGTTTTTCCTTGAGAAAAACTGAGCTTGTTTCTTTTGAAAGAAAAATCAGAATTTTCGAACCATAAAGCAAATATTAGAGCCTGGAGGTAGGTGTATGTTGCCCTATGAGTAACCGCATCCTGTATCAGGGAAAATCAGGGCTAAAGCACTGCCGTACAGGAGAGTGACCTGTGGCCCCTTTCCTCCAGGAGGCCCTTGTCACCTTCTCCCATGCAGTCCCCACGAGTGCCTGCCTACACCAAACCTACCAAACACCCCAGCTAGATTCCCAGATTCTCTGAGAGCCTCCCTTTCAGCACAATCTCCTTACTGAAAAAAAAAAGCAGATGCAGCAGGGATTTTCCTGCTTCACAAAACAATTGTGAAGTTTAGTGATGTCAAGTCTCATAGAACACCTTAATTCATAAGAAAAAAGGTGCTTTGGAATACTGTGCAACTCATAGGGCATTGGGCAGGGCGGAGGTGGGGGGGATGTGGAGAGCAATAGGGGCTGTTTGATAGAGTATACTCTTAAGAGCAGCCAGGCCTGAATTTGAATCACTACCCACTGAACCTGCATGACTGCTTACTAATTAGGTCATTCTGGGTAAGAGACTAAATTTGGACTTACTATCCTCATCCATAAATGGAGGATTAATAATACTTGCCTTCACAGATGTCATGGAAATGGACAAAGATGGCACAAGGAAATGCCTGTCGTACAGTAAATAGTCTCAGTCCCTCTGCTTGATAGCCCTCCAGTTACTTAGGGACTAATGGTGTGTGTTCTATGTAAGTTTTTCCAGTCCCTTCTCTCTTCCTAGTTTCCTGTCTTTTGCAATCTCAGTATATATTAATGAAAACCAAGCTGGAACAGTGCGAAAACTTTGAAATGGAGTGAAACTTAACAGAAATCAGCATTGTCCTTTGTTATTTTCCGCTCCAGTTAAAGAGCTTGGCACAGAAGATAAACGTGAACATTTGTGAGTTTAACTGCAGCAGCAAACTGTCATAGGCTTTCCGTGATGGAAAATCTAAAATTGGCTGCATTGTCCATCATCCTATGGGGTGATATTAGTGCTCGTAGTGTTGCACTCTCTATTGAACAACAACAACAAAAAAGAGGTAACTGCAAAGGACCAAATTCTGCTCCCAGCTACTCAATGACTCTGATTCATAGGGCTTGAGTACATATATCTGAGGAGAGAATAATTTTCTTCATAACCAATGTTCATTCTGTCCAAATGTGTCACAGAGTAATACTTCTGTAAAGCATATTTAACCCAGCAAATTGAGTCCTAAAGCATTTCTTTTCCTCTGTCATTTCTCACTTAGAATACTTTTCATCTACCTCAAAAAGCTCTTTCCCTGTCATAGCTCACCACCTTGTCTTAGGAGCTTTCTGTTCAGTGTTTCTACTTGATGCAAAGGTCAGACCAGATGGTGAGAATAACTAAATCCTCAGGAGGACTTTCCTGTCTCTGGATTCAGTCTGGGCTGAACCACAAACTCCTTCTGAATCCTCATCTCTCTCTCATTCTCTTTTTCTCCTATATCTCCCGGATGGCCTTGGACAACTCCGGTGCTTTTGTTATTTGACCTTAAATATTTTGTAGCATCATTTGCTTCCTAAAATTACATGTCTGGGCCTAGTAGACATCAGTGGGGTCTGATTGGGCAGGAGGGATCAAGATGGCAAGTCCAGGTGACAGAAAGGTGTGGCAGTTGCCATTGTCCAGTAGAGACAAACTCTTGCATGAAGAAAGGGGACAGAAGAAAGACTTAGGGCCAAAAGCTAGCCGACAGGCTCCCAGTGTAACAATGATTAGTTAATCAACATGCATGTGCACAATCCATTCAGCATGACCTACTCAGGTCTGGATGCTGAGAAGGCAGCTTCAGTTACATGACGGTTTGGGCAGTTCATGCCCAGTGAATTCCTTTAATAGATCTCCATACTGCTGAGATGTTTGTACCTCTCACCAGATGTTCCCAAACCACTAAAGGCCATCATAGCCTTGGAGAGGTAGGGATACTTTTTATTTTGATGCAGGTGGAAGACAGTTATCAGCCAGATTTATATGCATTAAACAAGTATAAGTTCTAATTCTCTGGCATTTCCTTTTTGCCATTCATTCATTCCTTGCATTCTCTTCACTTGTGTGTGTTCCTTTGTGAATTTTCTGTAACAGTTAGCAGTGTTGTCTCTGGAGTCAGATGCCCTGCGTTCAAATCTTGACCTTTCCACTTACTATCTGTGTGGCTATGGGTGATATATTTAACTGTAAGGACCTCAGTTTACTGACCCTCACCTTATAATGGAAATGAGAATAGTGCCTATCTGATTGATTTATTGTGATGAAATGAATGAGTGCTCATAAAGACCCTATTATCAGATACAGAGTAAGCACTCATTGAGTATTATTCAGTCAACCAACATTTGCTGTGTGTTTTGCTGGTGAGAGTGAGCTTTAGATTTGCTCTTCAGGGTGCTTGACACTTTGCATCTAGGCAGCCAATATCCACAGCCTAGGAAATTCACTGTAGGCACAAATAGCACCAACAAGAAAGCTGAGATGAGCTATGATCCTCAAACAGTTGTCACTTGTTCACCCACTCATTTCAGTCAGTAGACACCTATTGAGCACCTACTGTGTATTAGCACAATTCTAGAAGATGGAGATAAAGTAGTGAACAAGGTAGACAAAAATCCCACTTCTCTTAGAGTTTGTTTTCTACCAGAGAGAGACTTTAAATTTAAGAAGCAAGATGTCAGAGTGAAACGTGCTACATAGAGAATTTAAACTAGGTTGTTTTTGTTGTTCAGTCATGTCTGACTCTCTGCAACCCCATGGACTGCAGCACACCAGGCTTCCCCATCCTTCACTATTTCCCAGAGTTTGCTCAAATTCACGTCCATCAAGTCAGTGATGCCATCCAACCATCTTGTCTTCCGTCATCCCCTTCTCCTCCTGCCTTCAGTCTTTCCCAGCATCAGAGTCTTTTCCAGTGAATCAGCTCTTCACTTTAGGTGGCCAAAGTATTGGAGATTTAACTTCAGCATCAGTCCTTCCAGTGAATATTCAGAACTGACTTCCTTTAGGATTGACTGGTTTGATCTCCTTGCTGTCCAAAGGACTCTTAAGAGTCTTCTCCAGTACCACAGTTTGAAGGCATCAATTCTTCAACTGCATCAGTTCTTCGGTGCTTTTTTATTGTCCAGCTCTCATATTTGTACATGACTCCTGGAAAAACCATAGCTTTGACTATACAGACCTTTGTTGGCAAAGTAATGTCTCTGCTTTTTAATATGCTGTCTAGATTTGTCAGAGCTTTTCTTCCAAAGAGCAAGTGTCTTTTAATTTCATGGCTGCAGTCACCATGTGCAGTGATTTTGGAGCCCAAGAAATTTAAGTCTGTCACTGTTTCCATTGTCTCCCCATCTATTTGCCATGAAGTGATGGGACTGGATGCCATGATCTTTTTTTTTTTTTTTTTTGAATGTTGAATTTTAAGACAGCTTTTTCACTCTCTTCTTTAACCTTCCTCAAGAGGCTCTTTAGTTCCTCTTTGCTTTCTGCCATAAGGGTGGTTTCATCTGCATACCTGAGATTATTGATATTTCTCCCTGCAATCTTGATTCCAGTTTGTGATTCATCCACCCCAGCATTTCACATGATGTACTCTGCATATAAGTTAAATAAGTGGGGTGACAATATACAGCCTTGACATACTCCTTTCCCAATTTTGAACAAGCCATGATGGGAGCTATTTTATGTGTTCAGTCGCTCAGTCATGTCCAACTCTTTGCGACCCCGTGGACTGTGGCCTGACATGCTCCTCTGTCCATGGGATTTTCCAGGCAAGAATACTGGAGTGGATTGCCATTTCCTTTCCCAGGGAATGGGAGCTATTTGATGACTGTAAACTGAGAGTGATATAATCTGACTTAAACTTTTAAAGGTACACCCTGATTGTCTTTTAAACTAGGTAATAAGTGGTAAAGGATCTACCTGCCAATGCAGGAGACACAGGAGATGTGGATTGGCAACCAACTCATTGTCTTACCTGGAAAATTCCATTCCATGGGCAGAGGAAACTGGCAAGCTACAGTACAAAGGGTTGCAGAGTCAGACACAACTCATTGACTGCGTAGACACACAGTATGGTAGACAGTAACCAAGCAGCTCCCCTGGGTTGGTTGTTCAGGAAGCACCTTTGAGGATGTGACATTTAAGTCAAAATCTGAAGAGACCCAACAACAGTCATGAGAAAGACTTCAAGGCAGTGAGAGGAACAAGGTCAAAGATCCAAAGAGAGGAATGAGAAGCAGAAAGAAAGTCAGCTTGGGCAGTACTTTGTGAGAGGGAGAGTGATGTGAAATGAACCTGGAAGGTAAGCAAGGGCCAGATCCAAAGGTTTTATAAGCCAGGGAAAGGAGTTTGGATTTTATTCCGGGTATAATGGGAGCCACTGGGTGACTGTAAACTGGAAGTGGCATAATCTGATTTAAATTTTTAAAGGTGCATCTTGGCTGTCTTATGGCTCTCTTTACTGTCACTGTGCATGGCTGGCCCTCTTCACTGAAATAATTCTTGTCTTTGAAAGAAGATATCCCCTACAGCCACACGGGAAGAAGTACGCAGCAGACCAAGAGGCTATCACATTCTGAAAAGCCGATGATTCTTTCATCATTTCTGCTTTTAGGAGGTGACAAAATGAAAGCAAGTTTTGAACTGTGGTGTTGGCGAAGACTCTTGAGAGTCCCTTGGACTGCAAGGAGATCAAACCGGTCAATCCTAAAGGAAATCAGTCCTGAACATTCATTGGAAGGACTGTTGCTGAAGCTGAAACTCCAATACTTTGGCTACCTGCTGTGAAGAACTGAGTCCTTGGAAAAGACCCTGATGCTGGGAAAGATTGAAGGCAGGAGGAGAAGGGGATGAAAGAGGATGAGACAGTTGGATGGGATCACCAACTCGATGGACATGAGTTTGAGCAAGCTCTGGGAGTTGGTGATGGACAGGGAAGCCTGGTGTGCTGCAGTCCATGGGGTGGCAAAGAGTCAGACATGACTGAGCGACTGAACTGACTGACTGAAAGCAGGAAGCTGACTATCTACCCTGAGAATTAAAAACAAGAAAGCTAGTATCAGGGCTATAGTGAACATGAAGATCAGATTCTGCCTTCCTGTACCTTTTCATTAGTTCAGTGTGCAGTCACAGTTATTCCAGTATTCTGGAAAGAACTGAAGGTTTACCCCTGCTGACCAGTGATGACCCAGGTTGACCTTTGGAATGTACCCCAAACTGGATCCCAAGAACTTGGCCATCATAGACTGTGAGTCTGCATGGAGACCCTCCTAGGAGTGATATCTCATAGAATGTCAGTGTGCTTCTGAGGACAAATCAAAATTGTACTCAGTGTGGTGTCTGGGTTCTGGAGCTAATGCAAAGTGTTTGGGAAAAAAACCCACAACCCAGTGATAGTAAGATAAGCATCTTTCCTAATATTTCATGGTGTTCCTTTTGAGAACTATCAATATGTATACAGTGAACACTGGGCAGGCAATCAGGAATACCAAGGGATTATGTTTAAAATTTGACAAAATACTCTGACTCTGAACCTTAGTCTGCTCATCTCTGAAGAAAGGAACTTGAACTGGCTCCATCTTGGATCATTCTCAGCTTTCACATCTAATTGTCCATATGCCATCATCTTGATTTCCAGAGGCCCACATTTGTGAGATGGTAAGACTAAAGGCAGGGACATCTGGTTTGCCATACAGCTGACTGGCCCACACAGGGATTAAACCTATACCTTTGTCTTCTTTAACACCATTTCATATCAGTTGAACCAGGCATCTCTGCCCTGAAGTGTACAGATCAAGTATATACTAAACTATATACTCTTTAATAATACTGTAGTCACTAAATTTTACTGAATGTTGACTATGTAATGTATATTATTCAATTCTCATAGTAACCTCATTTGTAAACACTACTATTATCTCCAATTTAATGCAAGAAACTGAACCTTGGGAAAAAAAGTTAATTAATTTGCCTGAGATCACAGCTAGAGCATACCAGATTTAAATCCAGGCTGACTCTAAAACCTACGCAAAAATTTAGCTGCCACACTGCAGCAGCATCCCTTGTTTATTACTTAATCATATTCACAATACATGTCAAGATGTTTGACAGATATTATTAGATGCTCAATAGGTGATTGTTGAATGGATAAATGTTTAATGCTCTGCTGACTTCCCTTCAGTCATCACTCACACTGCTTTGGAGAAGCATTGTAACCTTGCTCACCAGAAAGTTTTACTCACTCTACTTATGTTATGCAGAATTGTCCATGAGACTGTCCCTATAACTGGAACCACCTATGTGATCATTAATTTTATGATCAACTTCAATGGGCTAAGAGATGCCCAGATTGCTGGTAAGACATTCTTTCTGAGTGTGTCTGTGAGGATATTTCCAGAACAGAGTAGACTGAGTAGAAAAGGATTGCCCTCACCAATGTGAGTGGGCATCGTCTAATCTGTTGAGAGTCTGAATAGAACACAAAGCTGAAGGAAGGGCAGATTTTTCTCTCTTGCTTTAGATGGAATGTCCATCTCTTCCTGCACCGTTAGCATGCCTGATTCTCAGCCTTCAGACCTAGACTGGGACTTAACACTATCAGCTCCCCTAGTTCTCAGGCGTTGGACTTGGACTGAATTACACCACTGGGTTTCCTGGTTCTCCAGGCTGCAGACAGCAGATCACGGGACTACTCAGCTTCCATAATTACATGAATCAGTTCTTATCATCAGTTACACCATGTATCTATCTCCCATTGGTTTGGCTTTTCTAGAGGACTCTAATACAACCTATATAAAGACTTACATGCTTGATTTACATAAATTTTCCTTGATATTCTCTGATTAGGCATGTCTCCCCAACTAGTTTAACCATTGTGGGGAGCAGTGGTTCCCAACTAAAAGGATGGAATGACGAGACACATGAGAACCACTTGATGAATTTTTTCAGACTACAGAAGTTCCAAGTGCAGCACCTCCTCTCCCCCAACAAGTCCTCATCCTAGATGGGTAGAAGAGGAAATGTCTAAGTTCATACAAGTTTCCAAGTGTTTCTGATACGTTTCACCAAACACTTCCACCATCCCCACCTCTGCACACACACATCTCCGTTTAGAGAAAATCAATTCTATCTTTTCATTTAAATAAAGGCTGATCTTCTTAGAATTGAAATTAAATGATGAGGCTTTATGTGGCTGACTTGAACATAAAGACATCCAGACTTCTACTGTACTGCTTAGTAAAAACAAATAATTATCCTCAACACTTTTACAGGTGGGTTTTCATGGAAGCTGTAGTTACACACTTACATACTTATGTTTCATTGTGTCTTTTTCAGAATTAGACTTCTATCACATAACACACAGCTTACATTAAAGTTTTATGAGAGCTTAAGAAATGTAGAGCAGGACTGTCCCATAGAACAATAATGGAAATGTTCTCTATCTGCTCTGCCCAGTACAATATCCTAAACTAGACACATGTGGCTTCTGAGCATTTGGAACGTAGCTAGTGAGACTGAGGAACTAAAAGTTTTAATTGTTTTTATTTTAATTAAGTTAAATATAAATAGCATCCTGTATCTAGCAATTTGTTGTTGTTGCTCAGTCATTAAGTTGTGTCTGACTCTTTGCAACCCCGTGGACTGCAGCATGCCAGGCTTCCATGTCCTTCACTATCTCCCAGAGTTTGCTCAAGTTCAAGTCCTCTGAGTTGGTGCTGCTGTCTAACCATCTCACCCTCTGTCACTTCCTTCTTTTGCCTTCAATCTTTCCCAGCTTCAGAGTCTTTTCCAATGAACTGGCACTTCACATCAGGTGCCTGAAGTATTGGAGCTTCAACATCAGTCCTTCTGATGAATACTCAGAGCTGATTTCCTTTAGAATTGACGGGTTTGATCTCCTTGCAGTCCATATTGGAATGTACAAGTACAGTATAAAGAAACATCCTTCCTTTTTTTTAAGCCAAAATAATGTAGAGCTAGGACCCATTCCATTTCTATAAAATCCAAAGCAAAAACAACAATACTGTAAAAACCTAGAAAAAACTCTACCATGCTTACATTTCCACTGGGAAATGAATTCTTAACAAAAAAAGAAATTTCTGACCCAGGATAGATAAATGGAGATAAGGAGCAAAGAGGCGTTCCCACGGGGAGCTCCCTGGCAAATTCTGAGTTGTCTATGAGACATGGAGCATAGGAAGATGGTCAAGGAGAGAGAAATGCCCCCTCAGCGGAGAATCAAAATGTGTTTTCAGCCACCTGTCACCCCGGAGGGAGGACAGGACAGCAGTGTTAAATGGGTAAGGTTGTAAAACAAGGAGCAACTATTGTACAAGGGCAGCTGAGGTGTTTCAGTGCATTTTAACCAATGCAACTTCATTGCTGAAATTCAGGCAGAGACTGATGCTTCCTATATGGCAGATTCGAAACCTGCATCTGTTTCACCTTAGAAAACCAGCATTTCCATTAAAAATTCCATTCCACAAAAATAGAACGTGCTGAATTTTCATCTAAATCAAATATTAGGAAAATCAGAAAATGACCCCAGATTCAGAAAAAGAGGTAGAGAGTGAAAAGAAAACAGGAATACAGGACACACAGGCTCCATTGCAAGAATGTGAACCAAAAAAAAAAAAAAAAAAAAATCCGTACAAAAGAAGTAGCTACCAAAGGAACAAAGATGGGAGGGATGTAAACAGAAGTTTATTCACGGGCCAGACAGGAGAGCAGTGATGAGCTCTAAGTTAGGACAGTATTTCTCAAATCAGATTCCGGGCACGTATGCTTGCAGAGAGATGGGGGTCTTGGAGCTTAATATGGACATTTAAGTTTTCTGCCTTTGTTTTACTGATTATAAAGATAAAATTTGTCTTTTTTCAGTGAGACTTCTCAATTGAAAATCTTATTCAAAAAATGAAACATCAGCTTTCTTATGTAACTGTTTCTCAAGTGCTGATTAAGAAAATTTACCACAGGTCTTATAGAATTATTTTCCTTTAAAGAAGTCCATAGTTTATTCAAATCTGGGGATCAGTGACCTAGTGGCAGTTCAGTTCAGTCACTCAGTCGTGTCCGACTCTTTGCGACCCCATGAATCGCAGCACGCCAGGCCTNGGAGATGCAGGTTCGATCCCAGGGTCAAGAAAATCCCCAGAAGGGAAAATGGCAACCCACTCCAGTATTCTTGCCTGGAGAATCCCAGGGACAGAGGAGCCTGGTGAGCTACAGTCACAAAGATCAGACACCACTGAGGACACATGCATAAGCATAAGATTAAAATACAGAAATAAATGGAGTAGACTATCATATATTAGTGAAGAAAGAATTGCCACATGGCTCCATACAACTTCATGGATGAGCTTTAGAGTTCCAACATATAGAATTACTGAGAAGCATAAACTCATGAGAAATCCAGCAGAGATCAGAACACTTCCTTAATATTAAATCTCATTTGATAATAAAGACATCACATTAGAGGAGTCACTGTTAGGATGAGTGGTTACGCAGCAACAAGTAACTGAATAAAATAAAAAATGGTATAAGACTGAAATCAACTCCAATAATGTCAATCTATGCATTTCTTCTCATCTTTGAAGATAGCATTCACTACTCTGTTTTTTAATTGTATTACAGATAATTATATTAAAATGTTTATTCCACTGCAGTTTCCTTCCAGGTAAGCAGGAAATTGGCAAACATGTTTGCACAAATTGTGACCTGAACCACATGACTGGATAGGCAGTCAAGCTCTCTAGTGAGTCATCTTTGATCATGAGGTATATACACCAGTGTTCTTGCCTGGAGAATCCCAAGGATGGGGAGCCTGGTAGGCTGCCATCTATGGGATCGCACAGAGTCGGACATGACTGAAGCTACTTAGCAGCAGCATAAATATAGAAAGATCTGCCCTTTGAGTGATGCACAGTTTGAAAGCAATGGCACCTTGTGCAATCGAAAATCTGCCTGTAACATTGGAATCAACCCTCCTTATCCATAGCTCCACACCCTCTGATTAAGTCAATCCTTTCATAAAATTATATAAATTGCCTTGGATTTCACTTGTACACTTTTTTACATGAGTAATATATCTCATGACAATTTTTTTTTCCAGAAAGCAAGGCAAAAATTACTCACGATGACATTTGTCATTTAAGAAAGTATTATTCCTCATGTCACTCTATAAAAAATAGAAATGCCCAAATAATTCATATTCAAAGTTTTGAAAATTTTGAAGTAGAGAAAAGCAAAACTTAAAAAAATATACCTAAATAATAGAATGAAAAGAAAGTTTAATAAAGTAAGTAACTGAGATTGCATAGAAAAGTTGAATTTTTATAAAAATGGATATCCAAGAAAATAAGTAGAAGGAGCAAATTTTATTCGACCCTGAGGAAAGTGTCAAAATTTCTGATTCACAGGTTTTAAACAATGCAATCAAGGGCACTTCCTCTGCCCCAGGACAATTGGCCTTTTTATACCTACTATTCTACAGACTCTCTTCAGAGCTCTCTTTATGTCTTTGTTCCTCAGACTGTAGATGAAGGGGTTCAGCATGGATGTGACCACAGTGTACATCACGGAGGCTGTTGCACTTGAGTGTGAGCTGCATGTAGCAGCAGAGCTAAGGTACACTCCCAGGCTTGTACAATAAAATAATAAGACAACTGAGAGATGAGATGCACAAGTGGAAAATGCTATAAGCTTTCCCTGAGTTGATGAGATTCTTCGTATGGCAGAGACGATCTTAGAGTAAGAGTAAAGGATACCAGCAAATGGCCCACCAGCTAGTAGCACTGATGCCAAATACATCACCATGTCATTAAGAAAGGTGTTAGAACAGGCAAGTTGGACCATCTGATTGAGTTCACAAAAAAAGTGGGGAATTTCCACCTCTCTACAGAAGGTCAGCTGCAAAGCCATTAAACTTTGTAACAAGGAATACATAGCATTTATCATACAGGACACCAATACTAGCAGTCCACAGAGCAGAAGGTTCATGATGACTGTGTAGTGCAGGGGGTGGCAGATCGCCACCAAGCGGTCATAGGCCATCACTGTCAGGAGGAAGTCATCTAATCCCGCAAAGAATATGTGAAAATACACCTGGACGATGCAACCTTCATAGGTTATGACTTTGCTCTGGTTCTCGATATTCCATAGCATCTTTGGGATGGTGGTGGAGGTGAAGCAAATGTCTACAAAAGACAGGTTGGAGAGGAAGAAGTACATGGGGATGTGAAGGTGGGAGTCAGAGATGGTGGCTAGGATGATGAGCACGTTTCCAAACACAGTGATCAGGTATATGGAGAGGAAAAGTCCAAAGACGAGGGGCTGCAATTCTGGATCCTCTGAGAATCCCAGAAGAAAAAATTCAGAAAATTGTGTGTTGTTACCTGGTTCCATGTGGTAGAGGTGACTACCAGGAAAAATGAAAATAACATGAGTAATTTTTAGACAAATTGGCATAACTCATATAGTGCAATTTCTATTTTGCTCTCAATAAATTAATTTTAATATCCTGTGTTTAGAAAAGTTCTATTTTCTCTCTACCTGGGCATTTTTGGCCATTCTCCACATATTCCCAAAGGAATCACGAATTCTACAGTTGTAATGACAAATATAACTTCCCTGGTGGTTCAGAGGGTAAAGCATCTGCCTACGATATGGGAGACTCGGGTTCAACCCCTGGGTCAGGGAGATCTCCTGGAGAAGGGAATGGCAACCCATTCCAGTATTCTTGCTGCCCCCCAGGCCACCCCACCAAAAAAAAAAAAAAAAAAGGCAGTGGCTGTGTGGGTGCCTGAGGGCCGAGAGGAGCTACTCCACATTCAAGGTTAAGAGGGGCTGCAGTGAGGAGATACCCCTCGTCCAAGGTGTGGAGCAGCGTCTGCACTTTGCTGGAGTCACCATGAAGAGATACCCCATGTCCAAGTTAAGATAAACCCAAGTAAGAAGGTAGACGTTGCAAGAGGGCATCAGGGGGCAGACACACTGAAACTATAATCACAGAAAAGTAGTCAGTCTAATCACATGGACCACAGCCTTGTCTAACTCAATGAAACTAAGCCATGCCATGTGAGACCAACCAAGATAGGCAGGTCATGGTGAAGAGGTCTAACAGAATGTGGTCCACTGGAGAAGGGAATGGCAAACCACTTCAGTATTCTTGCCTTGAGAACCCTATGAAGAGTATGAAAAGGCAAAATGCTAGGATACTGAAAGAAGACCTCCCCAGGTCGGTAGATGTCCAATATGCTACTGGAGACCAGTGGAGAAATAACTCCAGAAAGGATGAAGGGATGGAGTCAAAGCAAAAACAATACCCAGCTGTGGATGTGACTGGTGATAGAAGCAAAGTCCAATGCTGTAAAGAGCAATATTGCATAGGAATCTGGAATGTCAGGTCCATGAATCAAAGCAAACTGGAAGTGGTCAAACAGGAGATGGCAAGAGCGAACGTCGACATTCTAAGAATCAGTGAACTAAAATGGACTGGAATGGGTGAATTTAACTCAGATGATCATTATATCTACTACTGCGGGAAGGAATCACTTAGAAGAAATGGAGTAGCCATTATGGTCAACAAAAGAGTACAAAATGCAGGACTTGGACGCAGTCTCAAAAATGACAGAATGAATTCTGTTCGTCTCCAAGGCAAACCATTCACTATCACAGTAATCCAAGTCTATGCCCCAACCAGTAATGCTGAAGAAGCTGAAGTTGAATGGTTCTATGAAGACCTACAAGACCTTTTAGAACTAACACCCCCCATAATACGTTTTAATTATAGGGAACTGGAATGCAAATGTAGGAAGTAAAAAAACACCTAGAGTAACAGGCAAATTTGACCTTGGAGTACAGAATGAAGCAGAGCAAAGGCTAATAGAGTTTTGCCAATAGAATGCACTGGTCGTAGCAAACACCCTCTTCCAACAACACAAGAGAAGACTCTACACATGGACATCACCAGATAGTCAATACTGAAATCAGATTGATGATATTCTTTGCAGCCAAAGATGGAGAAACTCTATACAGTCAGCAAAAACAAGACCAGGAGCTGACTATGGCTCAGATCATGAACTCCTTATTGCCAAATTCAGACTTAAATTGAAGAAAGTAGGGAAAATCATTAGATCATGCAGGTACAACCTAAATCAAATCCCTTATGATTATACAGTGGAAGTGAGAAATACAGTTAAGAGATTAGATCTGATAGATAGAGTGCCTAATGAGCTATGGATGGAGGTTCATGACATTGTACAGGAGACAGGGATCAAGACCATCCCCATGGAAAAGAAATGCAAAAAGGCAAAATGGCTGTCTGGGGAGGCCTTACAAATAGCTGTGAAAAGAAGAGAAGNCTAAATCAAATCCCTTATGATTATACAGTGGAAGTGAGAAATACAGTTAAGAGATTAGATCTGATAGATAGAGTGCCTAATGAGCTATGGATGGAGGTTCATGACATTGTACAGGAGACAGGGATCAAGACCATCCCCATGGAAAAGAAATGCAAAAAAAGCAAAATGGCTGTCTGGGGAGGCCTTACAAATAGCTGTGAAAAGCAGAGAAACAAAAAGCAAAGGAGAAAAGGACAGACATAAGCATCTGAATGCAGAGTTTCAAAGAATAGCAAGGAGAGATAAGAAAGCATTCCTCAGCGATCAATGCAAAGAAATAGAGGAAAACAACAGAATGGGAAAGACTAGAGATCTCTTCAAGTAAATTAGAGATATCAAGGGAACATTTCATGCAAAGATGGGCTTGATAAACGACAGAAATGGTATGGACCTAACAGAAGCAGAAGATATTAAGAAGACGTGGCAGGAATACACAGAAGAACTATACAAAAAAGATCTTGATAACCCAGATAATCACGATGGTATGATCACTCACCTAGAGCCAGACATCCTGGAATGTGAAGTCAAGGAGGCCTTAGAAAACATCACTACAAACAGATCTAGTGGTGGTGGAATTCCAGTTGAGCTATTTCAAATCCTGAAGGATGATGCTCTGAAATTGCTGCACTCAATATGCCAGCAAATTTGGAAAACTCAGCAGTGGCCACAGGACTAGAAAAGGTTAGTTTTCATTCGAATCACAAAGAAAGGCAATGCCAAAGAATGCTTAAACTACTGCACAACTGCACTCATATCACATGCTAGTAAAGCAATGCTCAAAATTTTCCAAGCAAGGCTTAGCAATATGTGAACCGTGAACTTACAGAAGTTCAAGATGGTTTGAGAAAAGACAGAGGAGCCAGAGATCAAATTGCCAACATCTGCTCAGTTCAGTTCAGTTCAATTCAGTCACTCAGTCATGTCCGACTCTTTTTGGAACTCATGAATTTGAGAATGCCAGGCCTCCCTCTCCATCACGAACTCCTGGAGTTCACTCAAACTCACAGCATTCGAGTGGTGATGCCTTCTAGCCATCTCAATATGCTGAATCATCGAAAAAGCTAGAGTTCCAGAAAAACATCTATTTCTGCTTCATTGACTATGCCAAAGGCTTTGACTGTGTGGATCACAANTAACAAAGGTCTGTCTAGTCAAAGCTAAGGTTTTTCCAGGAGTCATGTATAGAGCTATTCCACGTTAAAGGTCAGGAGGGGCGGCACTGAGGAGATGCCCTTCGTCCAAGATAAGGAGTAGAGGCTGCACTTTGCTGGATCAGCCATGAAGAGATACCCCACGTCCAAGGTAAGAAAAACCCAAGTAAGATGGTAGGTGTTGCAAGAGGACATCAGAGAGCAGACACACTGGAACCAAAAACTAGTCAATCTAATCACACTAGGACCACAGCCTGTCTAACTCAATGAAACTAACCCATGCCCATGGGGCCACCCAAGATGGGCAGGTCATGGTGGACAGATCTGACAGAATGTGNGGTAGGTGTTGCAAGAGGACATCAGAGAGCAGACACACTGGAACCAAAAACTAGTCAATCTAATCACACTAGGACCACAGCCTGTCTAACTCAATGAAACTAACCCATGCCCATGGGGCCACCCAAGATGGGCAGGTCATGGTGGACAGATCTGACAGAATGTGATCCACTGACAAAGGGAATGGCAAACCACTTTAGTATGCTTGCCTTGAGAACCCCATGAACACTATGAAAAGGCAAAATGATAGGATATTGAAAGAGGAACTCCCCAGTTCAGTAGGTGCCCCATTAGCTACTGGAGATCAGGGGAGAAATAACTCCAGAAAGAAAGAAGGGATAGAGCCAAAGGGAAAACAATACCCAGTTGTGGATGTGACTGGTGATAGAAGCAAGGTCCATTGCTGTATGAGCAATATTACATAGGAACCTGGAATGTCAGGTCCATGATTCAAGGCAAATTGGAAGTGGTTAAAAGAGATGGCAAGAGTGAATGTCAACATTCTAGGAATCAGCGAACTAAAATGGACTGGAATGGGTGAATTTAACTCAGATGACCATTATATCTACTACTGTGGGCAGGAATCCCTCAGAAGAAATGGAGTAGCCATCATGGTCAACAAAAGAGTCCGAAATGCAGTACTTGGATGCAATCTGAAAAATGACAGAATGATCTCTGTTTGTTTCCAAGGTAAACCATTCAATATCACAGTAATCCAAGTTTATGCCCCAACCAGAAATGCTGAAGAGCTGAAGTTGAACGGTTCTATGAAGACCTACAAGACCTTTTAGAACTAACACCCCCCAAAAATGTCCTTTTCATTATAGGGGACTGGAATGCAAAACTAGGAAGTCAAGAAATACCTGGAGTAACAGGCAAATTTGGCCTTGGAATGTGGAATGAAGCAGGGCAAAGACTAATAGAGTTTTGCCAATAAAATGAACTGATCATAGTAAACACCCTCTTCCAACAACACAAGAGAAAACTCTAGACATGGACATCACCAGATGGTCAACACCGAAATAAGATTGATTATATTCTTTGTAGCCAAAGATGAAGAAGCTCTATACAGTCAACAAAAACAAGACCAGAAGCTGACTGTAGCTCAGATCATGAACTCTTATGGCCAAATTCAGACTTAAATTAAAGAAAGTAGAGAAAACCACTAGACCATTCAGGTATGACCTAAATCAANCTTTTAGAACTAACACCCCAAAAAGATGTCCTTTTCATTATAGGGGACTGGAATGCAAAAGTAGGAAGACCTAGTGGCAGACCACACAAACACTTTGATTTGTATTTTGTTGGAGGAGTTAAAGCAGTTTTCTAACTTTGCCCTTAGCTTGCTTGCTGCTGCTGCTGCTAATTCACTTCAGTCGTGTCTGACTCCTTGCAACCCCAGGGACTACAGCCTACCAGGCTCCTCCGTCCATGGGATTTTCCAGGCAAGAGTACTGGAGTGGGTTGCCATTGCCTTCTCCGTACCTTGCTTATGAAGATGTTAAATCTTCCCAAACTCAGAAGGCAAGCTGGACATAACATTCCTATTATATTCCCTGATGGATATCTTTGTACTTTTCTATTGCAAATGGGAAGCAGTGTAGTGGGTGGGGTGGTTCTGGATCACTAGTCAGGGGCTCTGCCTCTAAGCCTGACTCTCCCAATTGGCTTTCACTTGTCCTCTCTGAGCTTTTGTTTCCTCATCTGAAAAGTGAAGCAGGGGGACTGGATCATTAATTACCAAGGTCACATCCAGCCTAGATTTCTTTGATACTCACAATAAATTGCAGCGTCATCTCATATGTCTTCTATAAAAGGCCTCTCAGCTGAAATGCTAGGACTCCCTTTCACTTCTGTTCTTGTCATTGTTACACTCTACCACAGAGCACCAAAGGGTCAGGAGGTCATGCATCTGAAGGGAAAAAGTAAATCAGTCAACACTCAGCCTTCCATCTATTATCTGCTACTACCTAGGAAGTGGGAAATTAAACTATAGAACCCAGACTCCAAGGACTCGGTGTAAATCACACAGATATAAAAGAAATACTCACAGGGACATTTGGGCTGGTTTCTGTAAAGTTTCCAGTGAATGAGACAGATATTTATTCAAGTGTGAGTAAATCAAATGGAAACACAAAAACTGTGTCTGCTTTTATGTTTTGAGGATTATAGATATTAAAATTCTTCGTGAGTGGACTCTCAGCCTGCTGGCTGATCTTCCACTCTGACAGCGACGTGTATTTAGTGAGCTCTCAGAACAAAGGTGCCGCATATGAGCAGTGATGGTATACAAGGCCTGTCTGCCTCTGTAACGAAGAGAAAAGCATGCTGGCCACACACGGACCTGGAACCACCAAGCCACTGCTGCCTTTTGGTAGAGGTAACGCAATTCCTTTTCTCTAAGCAGCCCTCTCTCACTCTTATGGAAGGATGCTCATAAAGTATGCCCCATTGCCTCAGCCATGACTGGAATATCACACCTGTCATCTGTGGGATCATTCTTAGAGTTCAGAGGGGTCCAGAAGAGGTTTCCCTTGAGATCTGTGCAGCCAAGACACAGTGCAGAGCATCAAAACACTCTAAAGATTACTCTGGCATCAACTCCTCAGCCAGCAACAGAACCCATTCTTTTGACCTTTTCTTACGCTGGCTCCCCACTAAAACTTAGCCTGAAAACTTATATCTGGAAATGCCTGTCATCCCTTGGGAGGCAAGCACTGGGTTGCGGGATCCAGAGCAGGATTTAGAAGTCACTGCAGTTGAACTCTTCCCTAAACTTCACCCCATGTAGAATGACGACGACACAGCTGTCTTTCCTGCACCAAGGACTCCAGCCCTCCAGATGTGGTCCCATGGTCTGATGGGACCACTGTTCCTCTGAGATTCATGGCACTGCTTGTCCCATTGGCAAGAAAAATGTGACTTCCTCTATCTCATCTGCTAAAATAACACCCTTCTGGTCAGCCTGGAATGAAAGCCCACCAAGGCAAAGCAGTGACTTATTTCAAATGGTTCCTTTTGAAATCATCATGTAGTTCCCATGCTAGTTATAGTGAAAGTGAAGTCGCTCAGTCGTGTCCAACTCTTTGCGACCCCATGCTGTAGCCCACCAGGCTCCTCTGTCCATGGGATTCTCCAGGCAAGAATACTGGAGTGGGTTGCCATTTCCTTCTCCAGGAGATCTTCCCAGCCCAGGGATCGAACCCAGGTCTCCCGCACTGTAGGCAGACGCTTTACCATCTGAGCCACCAGGGAATTTTGGCTAATTGCTTAATAATTCTATTTAAATGTCTCCATTGCTGCAAGTATCGATTCATTAGACCTGCTTTTTCAGGTCAGAAGTCCCTTTGCTCCCCTAAATATTCGCTTCCTCATTCTCCATTTGCAGTTTTGCCAGAGCAACATTCCATGTGATATAAGTAGCATCCCTTCAAAGAGGTGTTGGACACATCGGGGTGTCTCTCTGTGTTCCGGAGCCCAGGCCCTGTATTCTGTGTCCTTGAAGCAGTACCTGTGATTGGGAAAGGTCTCAGAGTGTGTCTTTAAGAAGCTAGCTTCCCTGCCAGACGAATAAAACTGCAGTCACCAGCAACCCTGACACACCCCTGCAGTGGGGGTCTGCTGTGCTTGACAGAGTGAGAGAGACTGCCTGAGAAAGAATCCAGGCCCAGCCTTTGGAGCCTACAGCCCAACTGGCAGCTGGGGTTATATTTACACCAAAGAATACCAGCGGAGCAGAGGCCTTCTCAGAGCACAGCAGTCTGTGGTTGGACACATACATACACCACACACACACAGAGACATACACACACACTGCATGGTGGGAGAATGCACTCCTGTGGAAGCCGAGAACCATGGTGGGATCTGTGCTTCAAGGATGAGTATACTTCCTGCCCAGGAAGCCTATGACCCACCCTTTCTGGCAAAGGTCAGTTAAGCCAGGGTACTGAACAGTCCCTGGCATCTTCCTTGTCATTCTTCCCTTCTGTGTTGGAGCAGCTGAAGACTTCAATGTTGCTTTTAATTTTTCATTTGAAATGATGTTTTTAGTGCTGAATGTTCCAGCTTTAAAGAATCACGTTGCTTCATCCAAATGCCCACATCCCATTGAATGCCAACACAATCCTTCCTGCCTTTGAAGAAGTGAGAAAGGGCATGAGGGAACTTAGAGTAACGCGGGAGAGGCCTCCAGCTTCCACCCTGGAGACTTTCTCAGAGCAGTGATGAATAAGAAGGGACATAGTCAGGTAACTACCAGACAAGAGAAGTCAAGAGAGGGTGAAATGGGAAGCAGAAGATGCGAGGTGTCAGAGGGGAAGGAATCAGGTGTCCCTGGGTCAGAAGGACAGGACAGCTATTACTCTGGGTTCATGGAATGCCACATTTTTTTTTAATTTTTATTTCATAGTGGAGTATAGTTGATTGAGAATGTTATGTTAAGTAAGATGGTCCTAAAAAAACAAGGTTATGTTTCAGGTGTACAGCAGAGTGATTCAGTTATACATGTATCTATTCTTTTTCAAGTTCTTTTCCCATTTAGGTTATTACAGGATATTGACTAGAGTTCCCTGTGCTACAGCAGCTGAAGGGCAACACCTGGTGATGTGTACATAGCCTGGGATTGTCCAATGTGAACCAGGCCTCGGGGCTCTACTGAATCTGTGTGTGTGCCATTAATTTTTATTTATCTTTCTTAAAAAGAAGCTCTGAATTGTTTGGCATTTGAAACAAAGCCCTCAAAGAATTATAATAACATATAAACTATTGCTCAACCTGTGCCTTCCTAACTTTGTCTCTTTTTTTCTCCTAAATGTTTTTTATTTCTTTGTTTTGCTTATTGAGCATCTAAAATTCTTACTGAGTCATTAGCTTTCCGCAAAGTTTTAATCATGTAATCTGGGTGGTATTGCCTGAGGAAGCCAAAGATCAAAATAACAACAGTGATAACTAATACTTAAATGATGCTTAGCATTGAATAGCACTGTTTAGGTATTTCTCATGTGTTAATTTATTCCATCCTCACCACAGTCTTATGAGGTAAGTGTTACTATTAGACCCATTTTACAGATGAGGAAACTGAGACATGGAGTCACACAGCTGCAAGTGGCAAAACCAAGATATGAAACTAAACTCTGGCTCTCAGAACTGTGTTTCTCACCACTATGAATTGTCACATGCGTCTCTCTTCACACTGGGAATGGAATGGCCAGGAATGACGCTGTTATTTTTAACGTTTAAAAGTAAAAGTGGGAGCTCTTAATTTATTGTATATTTAACCATTCTGTTTTTCCCTCCTAAACTCTCAGATGATGGAAATGCTTAAAGCGCACTAAGGTAGTGTGAGACTACGCCATGTAAGTGTGAGCATGGCTGCTGTGGGTCCGGCTGTGTTTCGTGCGCTTCTGCCTACCATCCCCGCATGTTTCCTCCGCTGATTCCCGCTTCCGCCGCTTGGCAGTGGGGCCGCATGAACGTCACTTTTAAGCCATAGAGCTCCTGTCTTTGTTCCTGATTCTGTATTTCTCTTCAACAATCCCCCCGAGAACTGCCGCTGTCAGCCTGGTGCCTCCCTGGGAAGGAGCTGGGGACGCCTGGGGAAAGTGTTTGGTTATTGTTCTCTGAAAATGAGCCCTGAATATTGTCAGCTTTTAGGATTCTGGGCGTGTGTCCACAGTCTCACGGCAGCATTCTACTCCACATAGTGAAAACGTGCTAGGCTCCTCACTCAGGCAGTGGCTACCAGCGCATCTTTGCTGTGCGGTGTTCTTCTGGGGCCACCAGCCTAAACAGATAATTGCCCTGTGAGTCTTCACAGGTGTGAATGCCATGTGACAACAAATACCATGCAACAGGGTTAAAATGAGCTATGGAGAAAAGTGGAAATCTTCTCATTTGTTTATTGTTTTCTCTGTACCTGTGTATATGGTGGACACATATACATATATTGAACAAACATGATTGATTATAAATGAGAAAGGAAAATGGTGTTTAAGCCACATACAGGTTATATTGGCCTTTCATTGTACACACACACTCATTCCCTTTTGGCGTTCCTTGAATCTACATAAACCGTATTTCCACTTTGAGTGAATTCAATGTGATAAACTAGATTTACCAAATAAGTAAGTTGGGGAGAAGGAATCTGCACCTGACACAGAGTCCTGACTTCCTGTACAGCCTTCCCACCTGACTGTGACTTCAGGGATGGAACTTCCTGTTCTCAGTCTCCTTGAAGTGTCAAATGTGTGTTGAAAGGGAATTGGGTAGGAGGAAAACAAGTTACTTGTCGTGGTGACAAGAATTGGAAATTGCAGGGACTTTCATGAGATGTAACTAAGCACTTATTCCCCCTGCAGTGTTGGGACCCCTACCCATCATTTAGACACACAAAGAATTGTGGAGCTTAAGGGTCGTTAGAGATGGATGCTTCACTCCAGAACCCTTAATTCACAGATGACTGAGGGAAAGCAGCCTGGCCAAACGGGGCACAGCCTGTATCGCAACTCAGTTCTCTTTCCATCAAAGCAGCTATTAGTGTGCTTCCCCCAGCTCATTTCTCTTTGGGAGAGAACCTGTACACAACCAGGAAATGAATGAAGTGAAGGAGTCACTTTGATTTCATCCCAAGAAAGGGCCCTAGGTCCCAGTCCTGGCTCTGCCACTACATGTCTGGATGAGCTTGGGAGAGTTACACTGCCTCTCTGGACCTTGGGCTCCTCATCTATAAAATGACTTTGTCAACAGCCAGTTTCAAAAAACTAAATGGTAAGTTTGCTTCTAACTCAACTGTTTCCATGCAGCTTCCCCCCAGCAGTACTCATTTCTCACTGTAGGATTATGGAGAAAGTTATAGTTGGGCTATGTGCTGTTGGGCTACGTGCAAAGAGATAGCCCAGAGGAGCAAGAGCCCTATGAGTCTCTGTTATTAAGTGAGGAACGATGAGGGCAGGAGGGACAAGGTACAGGAGAAAGGCAAATAGCCTGCCCTCCCCACACAGACCTACCACACCATAGGTGGATGTGGCTGACCCCAGGTTTAGTCATCCTGGTTATGCTGATTTCTGCAGTCTGAGGTTATCTGGCTGGTATCCACTTCTTTCCAAGACACCGGTGATTAGAGCTCTGGAACTTAAGGACACTCAGTAGCTGAATTAAGCCACATTTTCTCCTTTTAGTGTGTTGCTTAATGAACTAACGGAGCCAGGGAAGTCACTGAGATAGCCTGAACATAATGAGATGTCTGAACATACATCTCAGACACTGAGATGTCTGAACATAATCTGAAAGCTACTTAAGGCAAGTGTAGAGACCCACGTGTGCAAACTTCCAGAAGAGTTTTGAGATACACTCCTTGTTTATGTAAAATTAGAAATACAGAGATTAACCAAATGTGCCGTGTCATGTTAATAGAGATTTCTTTTTCCATGGTAAATCCAAGGCATTTTGTGATGAATCTTTTTTAAAAAGCAAAGGATCGTCACTGATTTAACATTTAGCCCATTTTGGTTTCCATAGATCCAGTCTGGATTAACACGCAGTTATTTCCAAGATAGTGTATCAGGTCTGCAGCCGTCTTCCCTGTATCTGATGCTGATTTTGAGTTGGGTGGGAAGAACAGGACAGGGAGGTGGAAATACAGACGTGGATAACTTCCCGTGCATGTCTTAGGTTCTTAACACTGCTGGGCAAAATGGAGAACTGCGAAGGGCTGTGACCTTGAAAAGCACTACTGGGACAGAATTTCAGCTCCAGCATTTTGGTGGAGTAGGGGCTTTGTAGGCAGCACACCTGGCCGGAAGGGTTACTGTAAAGCACTCTTAAAGCTACATTTGCATGGCACTTCACATAAGGTTGAAAAATGCCAGTAGACCTTGTCAATGGGAGGGGGCAGCTTTTGGAAATTCAGGCCTGTGTTTCAGGCCTCTTCAGCTCCTTCCCGGCCCCTCCGGGATAATCATTGTCCTGCTGAGCCCTCTAGTGGCCATACTGGTAACTACAGGAGACTGTGGTGGGAGACGAGAAAGTCAGACCCTGTGGACAGCCCCAAAACACAGCCAGGCACGACTTTGGTGCTCCGTGGAGGCCTGTCGGTGTGGGAACATGCCCAGATGGCTGCTACCATGGTGATGATGATTTTGCCTTCTTGTCTGCCTCTGGTTATCCCAGCTTAGTTGTGGGATCTGCGGGACCCTTCAAGACTTGTCCTAAGACAATACCCTAACCCCACTGTTACCTGAAACCAAACTGAGTTCCCAAGAGTCTGAAGGGCATCTGACCGGCACATGTACCAACTCACGTTTGTCCCCCGGGTCCCAGTGTTGACTCACCTGGCTTTGGGGTCAGAGGACCCTGTACTGGTTCCCCAGACATTCAGCTCCAAAAGGGACAGAACACCAGCCCACCACCGCCTCCCACACTGTTTCTCAGGGCTTCCCGGGAGCAGTAAGTAGGTTACACCTGACTGACACCAGGCTAAATTGTTTTTAATTGTTCTAACCCAGCGGTTTTCAAAGTGTGGTCCCCAGACCAGCAGCGTCAGCATCACCCAGAAACTTGTTAGAAATGCGGATGCTCAGGCCCCACCCTGGACCTACTGAATCAGAAACTCTGTGAGAGGGGTCAGGCCACCTGTGTCTGTCAGGCTTCCAGGTGACAGTGGGATTTGCCCTGGTTTGAGGCCCCCCGCTAAAAGTAGTGATTCACAAACATCAGTATATAAGTGATGGCAAACTCCCAGCTTATCTAAATGTGGATGCTGACCCCCTCACCCACAGGGATTTAGTAAATCTGTGGTGAGGATGCAGAAAGATTGATTCATAAGCCATCATTCTGTGCAATTCTGATGGGAGAGATCCACACACCACCGTGTTGAGGAAGTCGGTTCTAAAAAGAGCAGGGCCAGCTTCGCCAGCACGGGTTAGCTTCCTCTCTTGAATGAGAGAGAAATAGTGTTCTCATATTTCTGCAGTCGTGAGAGAAACCTCGGTAAACCTATCAGATACTCCGGGTCTTTGACGGAAGTCTCCCTTGGCAGATGAGGTGTTGCTGCAGCTGTGAGGAAGATCTCAGTGGGGTCTGTATCATAATTCAACATGAGCCCTTCCTCTGGAAAGAGACAGTAGTTACTGAGGGAACAGGAAGAGCAGGAGGCCTGCAGATCCTTGTGGGTCTAGATCTCTGGGTGCTATGTCAGACTCGACCAAGAAGCTGTGTGCCATCTTGGCTATGAGCCCATCAGATAGCAAGTTGCCCTTTTCTTTTCCCTTCTTGAACAATTCGAGATTTAGTGGTACTTTCTCACTGAGGCCCAAGACTTTGGTTCATTTTAATACTGTTAGGAGGAAAGAATTTTCAAGACTTGAGGTTATGAGTGCAGTTGGCTTCTATGGCAACTGCCTTGATCACGCTAGAAAAATAGAGTTCATTTGTTGTGAAGATTCTTGTGAATGAAAAGTCCCAGGTCTTCTCATCACAGTTCTGGGCCCTATTGGGAGATCCAGGGGGCAGGGGGAATTTGCCAGCGTTCTTCTATCCCATTGAACATTCCCATTGAAACGCACATTCCTCCCCCCCCCCAGTTCTCTGCCAAGCACCCACACCTTCATGGGGTGCTAATTCATTGGGCTGTGCTCTGAGAAGACTCTTAGGAACATCTCAGGACCCCTAAGCACTCACATTTTGAAGAGTCTGACAGGAACGGAGAAAGAGATGTGTTACTGACATTCCTTGTCTCCACCCAGGATTCTCGATCCTTGTCAAGAGGCTTGTGTGCACAAGTACATCCGCTTGGGGCAGCATCTTTACCAGGGCAAGCCTCTAGTCTTTCTAATCACATGGGCACAGCAGGCAGAAATGCTCGCTCCCTTTCTTCCTCCCCTCCTCTCCTCCCTTCCTTTGTCGGCACTTTCATTCCGTCTTCCCTCACCCGTTTCCTCCTGCTTCCTTTCCTGTGCTTTCTGTGCTTCTGTGAATTTCTCCAGCTTTTTCTCCCCTCTCCTCTTCTTGTTGGGCCTCCCATAGTCCTGAAAAGCAGCTCCCACACCCTACCCAGGAGCCCCGAGAGCCTCGCCAGCATTAACTGCTAAAACCACAGGCATCCTGCCAGGCAGGGAATGTCACCTTAATTTACTGTAAAGCATAATTAAAAGACAGATCTCCTGTCTCCCCTCGCTCAGACAGAGGGAGACAGCAGGGAAGCAAGGACGGGAAGAGCAGCAAACGAAAATTCCAAAAGAAGCCACAAACAGTGTCGAATTTTAAACTCTGTGTTCAGAAGGAGTGCAGCCCACACTGTCCCCAGCCCTGGGGTCTGGTAAAAGCACCAGGCTTAAGTCAGCAGGAAGCAAGAGGAAGAAGAAAAGGAGAAAATGCTGCAAACAGGGCAGTAGTAAAGAGAAGAGAAAGCTTTTGTCCAGAGAATAATTCTGCTCTTCCCAGGGCTGTCCCTGGGTCAGGAAGGACCCCATTTGAGTTGGGATGGGTGGGGCCGGCCTCACAGGTGGGTAGCGCCGAGCCTCCTCTTGATTCCTTGTTCTTGCTTCCGTACCCGGAGCACTATGAGTGCACGACCAGTGTAGTCCCCCAGGGTCCCAGGCTCAGAAGGGCCCCATGCTTAGGGCTTAATGCTCTGTAGCCCCCATCTTGAAACCAGGTCCTGCTGCAGCATGTCTGGTGGACAGTGGATAGGAGGCCACAACTCAGTGAGGGAAGAACCTGTTGCCCCAACCCATTTACCTAGTGCAGAGGTTGCAGTATCCGGGGTGGGGGGGTCCACCCATCTGCTGAGGGCTGGCGATTCCCACCCGTGTATCCCATGATGGGAAGGGGAAAACCACAAGGCCTTCCCCAAGCCAGGGAACAGTGTGACCATCAGCTGGCGAGAAGGGGAACAGCCATCAGGCATGAGAAGCACGCAGGACAGGGCTCCTGGGTGCCAGTGAGGCTCTGAAGTGTACCCGAGCCAGACTCCCAACCCAGCCACTCTCTGGAGCCCACTCTGTGCCTGGGGAACCCTCTCTTCCTTCCCAGTCTTCCTGAATCTGTCTGTATTTACTTTTTCTGGCCAGCTCAAGGCACCCCCCAGGGACAAAATATATTTGTGTGATTTAAGTGATTGCACAAATAAATGCTCTGACATTTGCATTTAAAACTGGCGTTGCACGATGTAAAAACACATGGTAAAATTCATACTGTTTAAATTTTTAATTTTTATTTACTCAGAGGGACATTAAATTGGAAGTAAAAAGCACCATGGCCAGTGGTGGTTGCTCAACAATGGGAATGTATTTAATACAGCTGAACTGTATTGCTTAAGATGCACATGGGGGGAAAAAAAAGATGTACATGGAATGTGTAAATGTAAAAAAAATGGTTAAGTGGCAAACTTTATGTTTCGTGTCTGTTACCGCAATAAGCCAAAAAAAGAGTGGAAACAAACATGAGGAGGCAAGAGATAGCAACCACAGGAAAAAAAAATGAAACAACTTTGTATTTTAATATCTTGAATGGCACTTTTTTCTGCTTTCTGAACAATTTTCACCTAACACTGAGTCTGCAAATGGTGCAGCTCACAGTCCCTCCTGACTTGCACATGATCACTTAAAGCTTACACAATGTTACAGAGCAAATTCTAATCCTGGCGGCAGGGGATGGGGTAATTTCAACCTTCGTCAACATTCATCTGCAGGTGGGAAAAAAGGAGGAAACGTAAAAATGAAAAAAAAAAAAAAAAAAAAGAGATTCTTGCATTTAGATGAGCACCCATCACATTTCTAGGTAACCTCAGATAAGCGCAGGGCAGTGTGAGTTCTGGGGTGAGGTCAGTTCATTAATTGATGGGAAAATGTCTTCAAAAAGCTTCTCACACATAACACAGATTCCTCTGTATTTCCAGTATATGGCAAATGATTTAGGTCATTTATCAGCCTCCTGTCTGAAGTCTGGTGCCTCAAAGATAATAAGATTATAACACCTCACCACTTTGGTATGATAAAAGGAAATAAAACAGATTTCTGTGCAGAAAATATCTCTGGAGTACCATTTGTCTAAGTAAAATTTGTGGTGCTACATTTTAAACAAGATTTTTTTAAAGAATGTAGTAGCATTGTGATCCTTACAGGTTAAGAAAATTTTGGCTAAACTGAGGCCTGCTATGTTTACAAATTCATCCTAATTACTCTCTGTGGACCAGTAACTATCCACCCAAACACACCTTTCTCTACATTCCCATGAACCCTGGTAAGCTCTTTAGGCAGTCATGGGAAGCTTAATATGTATTTCCTGTGAAATCATACCATTCTCCTTGATCAGCTTATCCCAGCTTTGCAAATTTAAAAAATTTCATTCCTGGCATCAACAGCCTGTTAAATTAGTTCTGATTAATAATTGAATCTTAAGACCAGTTCAAGGCAACATCTACAACAAGAGATTATAGGGGAAGGCAGAGTGGTACCTTGTAGCACCGTGTGGTAATAAAACAGACTGGTGACCTCAACTGGAGGTGAGAGGTAGTAGCCAAACTCTGGCAAAGTGTAATTCCTTAGACAAATCATAGAAATGCACAGACATGTCTCTCCTACAGACTGATGAGCCTAGCATTTATTTCCTAGTAATATACATATATTGCTGATCTAGACGCAGCCTTCCTGGACTTGGAGCGTGACTGCAGGTCATAAACCCTCTTGGATTTTGAATTATTTATAATGGCATTGCAGAGTATTTCTTCCTTTAATTCTGAAGTGGAAAATTCAGTCATCCTGAAATGTCAGACTGAGGAACAGATAGACTTGTGGCTTAACAATCGAAAGAATAGCCCTTCTGGAGGTTTTCCAGACAGATGATGTCCACATAACTAGATCTTTGTAGCAAACCCTTTAAGCATGTCCGTGCTTGTACCACCCAACTTCTAGGGCTCAAGTTCTGAGCCCCAGAATTTGCTTGGGCTCAGACCTTCCCAACCCAATACATGACTGAAGGTGATTTCATTTCTTTCACTCTTTCATTCACTGAAGAAAGAAGGCAACCTAAAGGTAAAAGAATATAAGCACAAATCAGATTTTTAAGTAACCCCTGGAGTTTCTCAGTGGAGGCCTTCAGTGAAAGAGAAGTCGCTCAGTCGTGTCCGACTCTTTGTGACCCATGGACTGTAGCCCACCAATCTCCTCCGTCCATGGGATTCTCCAGGCAAGAATACTGGAATGGGTTGCCATTTCCTTCTCCAGGGGATCTTCCCGACCCAGGGGTAGAAACCAGGTCTCCCACATTACAGGCAGACGCTTTAGCCTCTGCACCGCCAGGGGAGCCCTTAAATACAAGAATCCAAGTACTAACATCAAAGATTTCAAGGAAGGAAAGGAAGCCAGGTTGAAAGAAGAAGGGGGAGGAGGCGGGAGGAGGGGGGGCAAAAGAGGTGGCCTTACAGATGTCTCCTGCCACCTACAGATGGCCAGGCTTTATGGGACTTTTCCCTGGGCCTCCAGAGAAGGGAGGACTGGAACTCAGCCCTACCAGAAATCAGACCAGATCAGAACCAGAATTCGAGTTCTCTGTCAAGAGGAGGTGATCAGTCTCCAATCCTCAGCTCAGGCTGAGGGCCCTTCGACCAGATTCCTGCATTCAGGACCAGGGGACTAGAAAAACAGGGAAGGATAGGAAGGGTTAAGGAGAGGAAAAAGAGAGGGAAGGGGAGAGAGGTCAATAAAGTCTCTTGTTCCTTACCAGTTGGGGCACTCTGGCCAATTGTTCGCGTCAGGAGGAGACCAGGGACTAAAGGGTCCCAGTTGCGGCCACTGGGTCTGGTTCATTGGCAGGCAAGCTGGCCCCTGAGTCCCCCAAGTGGTCAGGATGTCAGTCTCCGTGAAGAAGAATCCCACCAGAGTCACCATTTGTTGCAGGAAGGCAGACCCCTTCAGGGCCCAAAACTGGGCTCTTGTCTAACACTCGGAAATGAATTCTCCGAGGAGACATATGTGCTGACAAAGCAAGAGATTTTATTGGGAAAGGGCACCCGGGTGGAGAGCAGTAGGGTAAGCCTTTAGGCTGCCCTAAAGTATTCTGTCAGAACCACTGGGGGAACTAGTTTAAAATCCTATGGCCTGCATTCTGCCCAGATCTACCAATTCTGATTCTTTGGGCATTTCTTAGTTAACTAGGAGACTTCTCTGGTGGCTCAGACAGTAAAGCGTCTGCCTGCAATGTGGGAGACCCAGGTTCGGTCACTGGGTCGCGAAGATCCCCTGGAGAAGGAAATGGCAATCCACTTCAGTATTCTTGCCTGGAGAATCCCATGGACGGAGGAGCCTGGCGGACTACAGCCTGCTGTGAAGTGCATACCACCATGTGGCCCCCCAGTTTCTCTTCCAATGGTGATTTGTTGTGTATTAAACCCATGAGGCACCAGTGCATGCCAGGCTCTGGGGATACAAAATGAATCATCGTTTGTCAAGAAGGTCCCAGTTACCAAAATGTTGAATCATATAGAAAGGCCAGAGTTAACTCAGAACCCCCAGCTTCCTTGAGCAGCTTTGAGCCCATTGAGCTGCGTGGCTTGCCTGCCTAAAATTCTCTCAGGGGATGGAGCTTCCAGCTCCCTCCATGAGTGTGATGTCAGAATAATTGCCAGTTTAGCTGCTCTTACTCAAGCAAAACTGGGAACTTGAGCCTCTTTGTCATGCAAAAAGATAAATGTAATTTCTACATCTTTCAGTGTGTTAAAGTCCATCATTTTCCTCCTTCCTGAATACTGATAAAAATTTACTTGGCTCCCAAAACTGGCCCCCTCATTGTCATCCCTAAAAACAAAGAACGAAGCTATGCCTGAGAACAGCAGGGAGATTTTCTGACTGAAGGTTCTGCAGGAAAGAAATGGTGCATGTGGTTTGCAATCATTACTGTGTAGCAGCTTCTGTGGCAGTTAAAGTCTACTTAAAATAAGTTGGTAAATTCTAGCCATGTCCCAGCCTGCTGTGAAGACTGAATACAAACCAGACTATCTCACTGTCAATAGGAAAACTGTGAAAGTATCTTGAAGACCCTTTAGACTTGCCTTGAAAATAAGCATTGCAGATGTTTTTCACTCCAAACCACCCTAACCAATCTGTAAGACTTTTTCTCTTCCCTCTTACATTACATGTGTTCCTATGGGGGCTTCCTGGGGGCAAAGCAGCCCTCGGGGCTCAAGTCCCTGACCTGGGGCAGGCTCAGATCTTACAGCAAACTACAATTCACAAGCCTCCCAGCCACCCCTCACAATTTGGTTCCTGAAAGCAAAGTTGCCTCCAGAGACCCCCTCCTCCTAAACTTAACTGTAGACAGAGAGGGTGTCTTGCCCTGCCCTCCTCAGACCTTGTCAGCACCCCAAGCTTCTTCCTCCACATTGAGAACCCTGCATGCAGGATCACCACCAACACCCCATCTGCTTTCCCCACCTCTGTTCCTAGGTAGCTAAGCATTGCTGGAGAAAGACCCAAGACTAACCACCCCTGAGCACTCATCCATCGCCCATGGGGATCTCCTTCATCTGTTCCCTGTTGGTCCTTCACGTTTCCCTTCCAGAAATGACTCCAAACTGCTTCCCCTTTGCTCAGGTTCAAAATACACCTCCGCCCTCGGTGGACCCCACCAGCACCTCTGCTGGCATGATGCTCATCTAATAACAACTTCAGATCCCCTCCTGTCCATCTCAGATCTTTATTGGCACACTTTTTGTCCCCTCACCCCTGAATCCATCCTATTTCTATCCCAGAGATTCCTCTTCTCCTGAGTTCTTTTTCTTTCAACTCCCTATTCCCTCTCCCCTGCCCCCAGCCCATGCGAACCACCATTCTACTCTTTGCCTCTGTGATTTTGACGACTGTAAGTATCAGACAACAAAGCTGTGTGGAATGTCCTATTGCTGAATAACAGTATATGGATCCAAAAGATTTTGACAGCTTGGCTCTAATAGCATGAAATTCTACAAAGGTCAATATAAGGACCTGGCCACCAATCTCACCATCCAACCACACAGTCAGAGAGGTCATAAGTCAAGAGCTATATGAGGAAAACCACAGGGATTTAGTTAAATGGCAGGGCCACTGGGCAACAATACTGTGGGGGAAAAAAGCTGATAGAATCTCAGGCTGTAAAAGATAAAATGTCTAGAGGGGGAAGGGAGTGTCCCCCATTTAACAGTATTTGAGCCAGGCCTGCAGTGCTGATTTCAGCGGTAAACGCCACATTTAAAGCAAGCCTACAGAACACTCCTTGAGCATTCAGAAAGAACTGAGATGATGAAAGTTCCTGAGACAGGTCCTCTGGCCATGTCCTAAGGGCTCTCCAGAGAAAAAAAGACCTTCTGGGGAGGTGATATGGGGAAGTTTCCAAGTTCAGTGGATATGGAGATGGAAATTCCTGCTTCCTCTCTTCCCATCTCTTCCATCACCAAGATCTTTGATGATCTGCACCTGCGCAGAACTAAACTCATCATATATCACATTAAAGTTGAAAAGCCAACATTCATTCTTGTAGTCACAGAAAAGGAAAGTATTCAGTGATCTAAGAAAAGTTTAAAGTTTGGAAAACTTGGAATACAGGACAACTTTGTTGTGACCCTGTATATAGGGTATCCACTACAAATCAATCAATGGCAAACATCATTCTTAACTGTGAAACTCTGGAAGTCCTCCCTTTAAGGTAAAGGGCAAGATGCCTTCACCACAAGCAATGAGCATTATTCTATAGGTCCTAATAAACTGTCAAAAAAGAAAATACTTTGCCCATAGAAGAGAACACGAGATGGACAGAAAGGACGTAAGACAGGTTTCATACCTAGCTGTATAGGTGACAGTTACAGGACCTTGGGAAATTTATTTAACTGTGTCTTTTTCTCACCTATGAAATGAGCAAGGATATCTACCCTAAGGAGGTGTTATGATGGCCGTGCCTCTGAGGACACACAACCAGATTCCAAAAGGAAACAGACGCCCTCCATCAGAGTAATTAAGAGAGTTTATTGAAGCAACTATTCACAAAGATGTGGGGAGGACTAAAGAACATAGAGTGGTGGTGAGACGTTCCCAGGTTACCAGCAGAGGGAGCCATGATGTAGGGAGTGGTTACAAAAAGCTGGAGAAACGTGCTTTGGTAGCTGTCTGTGGGAGAGGGCTTCTCCCAGGAGCTGTGGCTTTCAGTAGAAGGATGCTACCACAAACCTGTGGCTCTTACGAGAAAAAAATCCCCTAACTGCTCTCTCTTCTGGCCTCCTGGCAGTGTTGCCTGTTGGCTGAAGCTAAGAGGGCAAAACAAGTAGATTAACGCAGTCGAAGGGGATCAGCCTCCTAGGATGTAGGGCTGGGTGGAGAAGGGATCCAAAGGAGCCACTAAAAAGTATCAAGTGAAGTGTGTAATACACTTTCACCTTCTTCCTCACTCCTCCCAGTTGCATTTTCCTCATCAAGCAGCAATGATTTGTACATTGAGAATGGCTGAACCATTCTTGTACTTCTTTTAAAAAAAGCCTCACTTCAAAGGCATTCATTATTTTATTTGATCCCTGTAGCACTTTATTCAGTAAACGGGCAATGGTTTTTATACTGAGACTTGAGATTAAACAACTTCAAAGACCACAGAGGGTCTAAGGCTATAACCCAGATTTATTAGGCTTGTGAAATATCCCAAAGAGATAGATGCTAAAAAAGATTATTTGAGGATGAACTCTTTGAGTTAATTAATGAATCTTGCTTTAAAATGTATGTATTTTTGTCTGTGCTGTATCTTCATTGCTTTTCTAAGGCTTTCTCGTTGTGGGAAGTGGGGTTTCTCTTTGTTGAAATGCTTGGGCTTCTCATTACAGTGGCTTCTCTTGTTGAGCACAGGCTCTAGGCACTTGGGCTTCAGTAGTTGCAACTCACCAACTCAGTAGTCGCAGTTTGCGGGCCCTAGAGCATGGGCTCACCCACTCCAGTGTTCTTGCCTGGAGAATCCTAGGGATGGGGGAGCCTGGTGGGCTGCCATCTATGGGGTCAAACAGAGTCAGACATGACTGAAGCGACTTAGCAGCAGCAGAGCATGGGCTCAGTAGTTGTGACGCATGGGCTTAGTTGCTCCAAGCCATGTGGGATCTTCTCAGAGCAGGGATAGAACCCACGTCCCCTGCATTGGCAGGCAGATTCTTTAACCACTGGACTACCAGGGAAGTTCAGTGAATCTTAAACATTATCATCACCCAGGCACTTCTATTGGGCAGAAAATTACATCTCCAGAAAAGGCTCTGACTCCACTTATAATAGTGTATGTGTTTACATGTATATATATTATTTATAATAAAGGATATATATACAATAAAAGATACATATATTATTAAAAGAGAAAACTCAAAACCAAGGAATGGAACCAATTCAAATATGCTAATCATAAAAGTTACTCTAGTTGCTGCAGCTGAGCGTCAGATTTGATTCTGAGCTTCTTGGCATCAGTAAGCACAGTTCTCATTACACGCTGATAAGGCTGCATTGGAACCCGCTTTCTCTGACCTCAGGCACAGGATCACACTGCCATTCCCCTCCAGCCAACAGAAGGTTTGATGTTCTGGCCTCAGTTATTTGGAGAAGGGCAGGTCTACATTTCTTTGTATGAGCTGCCAGTCTTGCCCTAGGTTCCCAGTCCCTAAGTGGGTCCCAGATCTGACTGCCTCCTCCTACAAAGCTCAAAGCTGGTCATGGATCTGAACCTGCAGCACCCCAGGCCCAGCTTTTCAAGGCAATTTATCCACACCTCCCCGTGGTCAACCTGGAAGTAGGTATAGCCAGAGAACACTCATACAGGGAGGGTCAGAGGTAACCCTCTGTCTGTCTGTCTGTCTGTCTGTCTCTCTCTCTCTCTCTCTCTCTCTCTCTCTCACACACACACACACACACACACGTGAGCAGCTGCCAGTGTCAGAGCTAGGAGAGGAGCCCAGCTGTTTAGAAGCCCAATCCCAGGACAGCACATGTGGGAAGATGCTGTACAGCATCTGAGAGTCTGCAAATAACCTTCACTGTCTCAGAGGTGGACAGCAAAGCCCATTTATGCAGAGCTGGATAATGCTTTAATTGCCCTTCATATTTGGCTTAATGAGTTTCTCTAATTGGAGCCCCTAATCTGCCCTGAAAGGAAATAAGAATAGAAATGGCTTTGCGTTATTGATTCCAGATCATATTTTCCTCATTTTCCTTGACCTCCATTTAACTTCTCTCTCTTCCTCTCAAAAATCCTATAAAGTGAATAATGCTAATGATGAGTAGAAGGTTGATCTTCTAGTTGGAAACATTTCAATTTATTTTTATGAGTGTATTGAATTCCATTCTGGCCAAACAAAATTGACTCCCCTCCCTCCATTTTCAAAGCACATCTACCAAAAGGTGTGGTCACTAACCAGTTACAAATAAAGCAGCACAGTTGCCACTTCTGCATTTGCTTCAGTGACATCGAAGGCTGTCTAGAGTGAAGTAAGCCAGAAAGAAAAACACCAATACAGTATACTAACGCATATATGTGGAATTTAGAAAGATGGTAACGATAACCCTGTTTGCAAGACAGCAAAAGAGACACAGATGTATAGGACAGTCTTTTGGACTCTGTGGGAGAGGGAGAGGGAGAGGGAGAGGGTGGGATGATTTGGGAGAATGGCATTGAAACATGTATAATATCATACATGAAACAAATTGCCAGTCCAGGTTCGATGCATGATACTGGATGCTTGGGGCTGGTGCACTGGGGTGACCCAGAGGGATGGTATGGGGAGGGAGGTGAGAGGGGGGGGTTCAGGATGGGGAACACGTGTATACCTGTGGCAGATTCATGTTGATGTATGGCAAAACCAATACAATATTGTAAAGTAATTAACCTCCAATTAAAATAAACAAATTTATATTTTAAAAATAAATAAAATGCAAGCACTGTGTTTGCAGGATCTTTGCTCTTATACCAGCTCCTCTTCGGTTGAGGTCTGTGTGGCAGAAACCCTGAGCTGCCTTGGGGCAGCTTGTAGTCAGAATGTCAGGGTGCAGAGGAAAAGGCAGATGACATTTTTACTGAATAAGTACTGCATGCCAGGCATTTTCCTTCAATTGTCATCACTTAGTTCTAACCTAACCCTATGGGATAGGTGAGGTTTATTATCCTTATTGGAGAGGTGATAACACAGGCCTAGAGATATCAGGTTATTGGCTCGAGCTCAAACCGTGAGTCACTGGCTGGGTCAGGATTTGAACCCAGTTTTCTCTGATTAGGAAGCCCATTTCCTCTTCCTTCAGCCATGCTCCTCATTCCACTTCATCTCTGGGGGAATGAACTTCATAAAACTGGGATCGCTCATTCATAGTACACAGGCAGCCCTAGAGAGGAAGTTTCTCACGTTTTGCTGAGCAGGTCTCCTCCCTGATGCGGACACGTGTGTTTTTCTGGGAGGAAAACCGAAACTCCATCTTTTAACTTAGTGTTATTTTTAATTTATGTCCTACTATTCCTTTTCTCACAATCTCATCTTTATCTTCCCTGTCAGCTTTTGTCCTTCTCCTTTTCATCTCTAAAATTATTTCTCAATTTCCCTTTTCCCCTCTTAGCTAATCTCTTGCACAGTCGAGAAATGTGTGGAGGAGATTGCATTTAGCTGATTATTCACTTAAAATGTACCAGATCAGATACTACGTGCCAAGGAACAATAGACAAGAAAGGCATTAAGTACCAGATGCTCCTGGAACTCAGCAGGGGAAGTAGCTGGGCAGGCCTGCAAGGGCCAGGATAGCTTCCAAGAATAGTCTCCTCATCCAGAATAACTCTCCCTTACACCATCAGAGTAAAAGCCTCACAGCCTCTTTTTGGATGTGCTGATGCTCATTCAGGAGTGGGAATATGTGTCATGTTCAGGATCACAGACTCTGGACCAGTCAAACCACCCACGATAACATCCCAAGTCCACCACCTGCTAGCCATAGGACCTTGGACAAGTTACATTACCTCTCCATGCCTCCCTTGTCCATCTGTAAAATGCCTCTTGGAATTGTTTGGGTGTGTATGTTCATAAAGTGCCCAGATCATTGTCTGGCATAAAGTTAGCAGTATAAAACTGTTAGTTCTTCCCCTTCACTCAGTCGACAAACATTTTGCCACTCGGTATGCAAATGTTCTGTGCAGCAAACAGCCCTGAATCTGAGAAGCAACAACCACTAATAGCTAACAGTGTGGTGTTTAGTAATCACACAGACAGTGTGCAAATCCTAGTGGGGCCACTGGCCAACCCAGTGACCACAGTCAAGCGGTTTCCCTTCTGTGCGCCTGCTTGCACACCGGTGAAATGGGAATATTGATACGTGTCTCATGGGGCAAGGGTTACAGGTGAAAATGTATGAAGGCTCTTAGCACAAAGCCTGCCTCACTCATGACAGAAGCAAAATAAATGGTAAATGCTAAATGCTAATGTCATTGTAGGCACTGTCCCAGGTCCAAGAAATGACTTTATGAAATTTCAACTAGGTGGAAAAACACAAGCAGAAAATTCTACCAGTCCTAGAGCAGGGGACCTGGGACAGCGGGAACTTCACCCAAGACTAATGGCCCAGTTTCTGTGTTGAGGAAAGAGCCTCAGGGCAGTTTCCTGAAGGACTCTGACTTCCTTCTGAATGGCCGACTTGAGATGTATCCAAAATAGAACGTAGAACCTGGGTGTCTGGAGGACTAGGCCATTTCCACACCTTCTTGTGTAAAAGATGTGTCTTCAAAAATCCTCCAAAGAGAAGGAAAAGATCTCAACTGGGACATCTTCTTCTCACCAAAGAGTGAGGCCAGGAGGCCCTCTATGGGCAGTGTGGATGTACCCAGTCTTGAGAGGCCCAATTCTCTAGTTCAGCGTGGGGTTGGAGCAAGTAATAGCCATGGACTGAGAGTCAGCCTCACTGGCTGAGGTCCCCCAGCCACCCAAATGCTTGATAACGGTGTCCTTTCATAGCCAGTACAGGTGGAAGCACTGGGCTGCTTTAAACTTTGCAAACGAAGAGAAAATAGGAGTGTGTGTGTGTTCATACTTGTGTACATGAGTATTTCTGTCAGCTTTATTTAGTCTTCAGCTCATTTTCCCAAAAGGATCATGTGTCAAGTAAACATGTTGTTGCTAAGATTATTTTCAAAGAAAAACAGTGGCAGGTGATCCTATTAAAGAAAAGAAAAACCTGAAACCAGTTTGTTAATTTTTTAAATTCTGATTTTTAACAATATATAAATGTGCTCATTCATTCACACACACACACAATTTTATTTATTCTCCTGCATATTTCCAAGGATTCCAGTATTTAGAGCAAACTGCCTTCATAGAGTGTGAGATCTCAGAATGGGAGACATGGCCCTTGGCAAGACTTTTATCTGTGTTCATTTTACAAAGATAGTCTTGGTCTTCTCAGAATATCAAAAAAAAAAAAAAAAGTCTGACAGGGTTTTTTTGGGGAGATGGCAGAGAAGGGAAGGATGGGTCCTTTTGTAAGCTCGGAGATCCCTAATTGAAACCAGTCCATGGGGTCTTCTCTCATTGATGAGGCCACTGATGTTGGAGTGAGCAGAAGGTAACCCCAGAAATGTGATAAAACTCCCAAGAAATGTCATCCATAGCTGGCAGCTGCTTTAATCTCATTTCTATATTCTTTTTATTATTAGGATGTTCAAAATATTAACCTCACTCTGGATATTAAATTAATTTGGACAAATCGCAGTTGATGCCAATTAGCTGTGCTGAAGAGCATTTCCTCTTAATACTACAGTTCACAGATACACATAATTGCAACCTAATTTATTTGCTTTAATTAATATTTAACATATATAAAAAGAGATGGGAGAGATTTTTCAAGAGTGTCTTTTGGTGCCTAAAAGGGAGCCTGTTTACGTTAAAGTAATTCNTGTAAGCTCGGAGATCCCTAATTGAAACCAGTCCATGGGGTCTTCTCTCATTGATGAGGCCACTGATGTTGGAGTGAGCAGAAGGTAACCCCAGAAATGTGATAAAACTCCCAAGAAATGTCATCCATAGCTGGCAGCTGCTTTAATCTCATTTCTATATTCTTTTTATTATTAGGATGTTCAAAATATTAACCTCACTCTGGATATTAAATTAATTTGGACAAATCGCAGTTGATGCCAATTAGCTGTGCTGAAGAGCATTTCCTCTTAATACTACAGTTCACAGATACACATAATTGCAACCTAATTTATTTGCTTTAATTAATATTTAACATATATAAAAAGAGATGGGAGAGATTTTTCAAGAGTGTCTTTTGGTGCCTAAAAGGGAGCCTGTTTACGTTAAAGTAATTCTTTCTTATGTTCAAATGAGCTGGTTTTCTAGAGGACCTCAGAATCATAATACATACATGTGAATTCACACTTGTTCATTGCCCCTCATCTCATGACATTCAAACTTTGTAGTTGGTGTGTGTGTGTGAATGAATGAGCACATTCATATACTGTTAAAAATCAGAATTTAAAAAATTAACAAACTGGTTTCAGGTTTTTCTTTTCCTTAATAGGATCACCTGCCACTGTTTTTCTTTGTAAATAATCTTAGCAACAACATGTTACTTATAAGGTGAAATGCTCATTCCCCATAACAAGGCAGGCTTGGGGCACAACTGTGCACTCAGAATGCATCTTTGACGCTCTCAGGTGTTCCTTTCTGTGGCCCCTCCCGCCTTCTCAGTGCACCCTTTGCCCATCCTCACACTCCTGCCACCCTCCCTCCAACTCACCAGTCTATGGATCAATGCAGGCTCTGTGCTTCCTGGCCTGAGTCTTTCGAAATTTACTACTCCTGTGTTCTGGCAGGCCATTAAATCTGTTACTCAACTGATAATAGCTCCCAGATAGCATGTCTTCATTGTAACCAAGACCAAAGTCTTAGGGATGTTTAATGGTGATGGAAATGTTGCTTGTTACAAGCCATTTAGAATTCTTTCAGTTATGTAGCAAATAAAAACATCATAACTCAACACCCAGGAAAAAGAGAGGCAAGATGATCCCCAGTTTATCTAGCTACTGATTTAATCTTTATTTCAGATGTTTATCAATCATTTCTGTGTATTCTGAATTGCATCAAATACTGGAGATAGCTGAATATCTATATTTCTAAAGCTTTCCTCACCCCAGTCTTGCCCCAAATCATTTCCTTGCATGTTTCTCACCCACCTCCGACTGGCAAGACTGTGAGCTCCTCCTGGCAGCTCCTTTTCATCCTGGGAACCGCACTGCCTGGCACAGTGTAAACTCAATGTTTGAAAGATGGTTAGACTAAAGAATTCCAGTCTTCCATTTGGGGAACACTAGGTGAAAAAGAGATTTCTCAGACAAACCACAAATAGAGGGAAAGTACTTGGAAATTATGTACCTGATAATGGACTTGTATCCAAAATATGTTAAGAATTCTTTTTTTCCCACTATTTTTTATTGAAGTATAATTGATTTATAATGCATTAATTTCTGTTCTACAGCAGACTGACTCAGTTATACATATATATATATACATTCCTTTTTATATTCTTTTCCTAAATTTTAGTTTACCCCAGGACATTGAATATAGTTCCCTGTGCTATACAGTAGGATTTTCTTGTCCATCCATTATATATGTAATCTACTAATCCTTAACTCCCAGTCCATCCTTCCCCTTCCCCTTGGCAACCACAAGTCTGTTCTGTGAGTCAGTTTCTGTTTCATGACTTTAGTTCAGTCACTCAGTTGCGTCCAACTCTTTGTGACCCCACAGACCACAGCACACCAGGCCTGCCTGTCCATCACCAACTCCCAGAGTTTACTCAAAGTCATGACCATTGAGTCGGTGATGCCATCCAATATCACATCCTCTGTCATCTCCTTCTCCTGCCATCAATCTTTCCCAGCATCAGGGTCTTTTCAAATGAGCCATTTCTTCACATCAGGTGGCCAAATAATTGTACTTTCAGCTTCAGCATCAGTCATTTCAATGAATATTCAGGACAGATTTCCTTTAGGATGGACTGGTTAGATCTCCTTGCAGTCCAAGGGACTCTNTGTACTCTGCATATAAGTTAAACAAGCAGGGTGACAATATATAGCCTTGACATCCTCCTTTCCCAATTTGGAACCAGTCTGTTGTTCCATGTCCAGTTCTAACTGTTGCTTCCTGATCTGCATACAGATTTCTCAAGAGGCAGGTCAGGAGGTCTGGTATTCCCATCTCATAGATAGGTTCATTTGTGTAATATTTTAGATTTCACATATAAGAGATATCATATGATATTTATCTTCTCTTTCTGACTTACTTCACTTAGTGTGATAATCTCTAGCTGGGTGCAAGTTGCTGCAAATGACATTATTCCATTTTTCTTTGTGGCTGAGTATTACTCTATTTTGTATATACACCACACCATCTTTATCCATTCATCTAGGACATTTAGACTGTCTCCATCACTTGGTTATTGTGACTAGTGCTGCTGTGAACATAAGGGTGCATGTATCTTGTTTTAAACTACAGTACTAATACATTTAGTATTTTTTTTCTTTTTCACATATGCACAATCTGTTTTGAAATTCTTATTGGAGTATAGTTGATTTACAATGTTGGATTAGTTTCGGGTGTATAGCAAAATGAATCAGTTACATACATGCATATATCGACTCTTTTATTTTGGATTCTTTTCCCATGTAGGCCATTACAGAGTATGAGTAGAGTTCCCTATTCAATACAGTAGGTTCTCATCAGTTATCTATTTTATAGTAATGTATGTATGTCAGTTCCAATCTCCTAGTTTATCCTCCCCCCCATCCCCTGGTAACCATAAGTTTATTTTCTACATTTGTGACTCAACTTCTGTTTTATTTTTTTTAATATAAATTTATTTATTTTAATTGGAGGTTAATTACTTTATAATATTGTATTGGTTTTGCCATACATCAACATGAATCCACCACAGGTATACACATGTTCCCCATCCTGAACCCCCTCCCTCCTCCCTCCCCATACCATCCCTCTGGGTCGTCCCAGTGCACCAGCCCCAAGCAACCAGTATCATGCATTGAACCTGGACTGGCGATTCTTTTCATATATGATATTATACATGTTTCAATTCCATTCTCCCAAATCATCCCACCCTCTCCCTCTCCCACAGAGTCCGAAAGACTGTTCTATATATCTGTGTCTCTTTTGCTGTCTCACATACAGGGTTATCATTACCATCTTTCTAAATTCCATATATATGTGTAAATATACTGTATTGGTGTTTTTCTTTCTGG
>SJYA01000613.1:590931-656802 GCA_006410615.1 Neotragus moschatus | reverse complement strand
ACCATCTGCAGTGATTTTGGAGCCCAAAAACTAAAGTTTGACACTGTTTCTACTGTTTCCCCATCTATTTGCCATGAAGTGATGGGACTGGATGCCATGATCTTCGTTTTCTGAATGTTAAGCTTTAAGCCAACTTTTTCACTCTCCTCTTTCACTTTCATCAAGAGGCTTTTTAGTTCCTCTTTGCTTTCTGCCGTAAGGGTGGTGTCATCTGCATATCTGAGGTTATTGATATTTCTCTCAGCAATCTTGATTCCAGCTTGTGTTTCTTCCAGCCCAGCATTTCTCATGATTACTCTGCATATAAGTTAAATAAGCAGGGTGACATGAATCAAAACCACAGAAAGATACAATTTCCCACCCACTAGCATGCCTGTGGGAGAAAGCATGGCACCCCACTCCAGTACTCTTGCCTGGAAAATCCCATGGATGGAGGAGCCTGGTAGGCTGCAGTCCATGGGGTTGCTAAGAGTCAGGCACAACTGAGCAACTTCACTTTTGCTTTTCACTTTCATGCATTGGAGAAGGAAATGGCAACCCACTCCAGTGTTCTTGCCTGGAGAATCCCAGAGACAGTGGGCCCCCGTCTTTGGTGTTGCACAGAATCGGACACAACTGAAGTGACTTAGCAGCAGCAGCAGCATGTCTGTGATCAAATAGAGAGATGAGTGTTAACAAAGATATAGAGAAATTGAAAACCACATACATTGGTGATGGGAATGTAAAGTGGTGTGGACACTAGAAACAGTTTGGAAATTCCTCAGAAAATTACACAGTTCCTAAATAACCCAGGAATTCCACTCCTAGATATATGTACCCAACAGAAATGAAAACCTACATCACACAGTAACTTGTACAAGAATGTTAGAGAAGTGTTACTCATAACCATAAGTTAGGAACAAATACTATTCAGCTGAAGAATAAATAAGCAAAATGTGGCATATTCATACAATGGTATACTATTTGGCAATAAAAAGGAATGGAGTACTGAATTATGCTACAACATGGATGAACCTTCAAAACATTTTGCTAAGTGAAAGAAGCCAGTCACAAAGGAAAGTCGTGTGTTACATGGTTTCTTTTATAGGAAATGCCCTGCATAGGCAAATCCAGAGAGACAGAAGGTAAATAAATGAGTGTTTCCAAAGACCAGAGGGAGGGGAGAATGCAGAGGTATGATGTTTTTGTGGTGATGAAAATATTCTACAGTTAGTTAGTAGTGCTGGTTACGCAGCTCTATGAATATACCACAAATCAATGAATTATATTCTTTAAGTGGTGTTTTATGGTATGTAAGTTATATCTTAGTAAAGCTATTACCAAGAAAATAGTTTCTCTTCCACAAGAGTTCTCAGTGAGTGGTAAAATCCTCAAGAGGAGTGTATGGTTTATATTTGATTTAGGGTACCTAACTGTTCTCATTTGCCTGGGACTGAAGGCATTCCCAAATATAATAGTCAGTGCTAAAACTAGAAAAGTCCTAGGCAATCCATGCAATATTGGGGACATACTTACAGTAAAAAAAATAAGTTCAATGTTTATCTGAAATTTAAGCATCCTCTATTTTTATTTGCTAAAGCTGGCAACCCTAATTTTACAGTATGATCCAATTCATCTAGATCACATAAAAGCAGAGATCTAGAGTTAAGTTTAAATCTAAGAGATCGATAGTGTTTGAAGTTAAGGAAGAAAGCTCTCAAAGCATTTTAGAACCTTGACCAAAACTATTACCAAGTAGTTCTTCAGAAATCTCTTTTCACAACTTTCTGCCTCAAGTTTTCTCTTTTCCAGGGTCTACTGCAAAGGGTTCTTGTCAGAGGACTCTTTAAGAATGATATTAATAAATAGTTACATGAAATAATGTGCTTCTTTAAAGTGTTTCATCTTGGATGAAACATAAACTAGTTCCTCCTGGCATCTAAGTACATGATGAACTGTCTTGTAAGTAAGTCTATTTTTAGCCCACTAGTGTTTTGGAAGACAGGCTGTTAAAAATAGAAGCAGGCCTAGTAGAGTAGAGAAGCAAGAGTGCTTTTCCTCACTGGTTTGTGAAAATTAAGCTGGTCCTCTGAGCCCAGTACTCTTGCCTGGAAAATCCCATGGACGGAGGAGGCTGGTGGGCTGCCATCTATGGGGTCGCACAGAGTTGGACACGACTGAAGAGACTTAGCAGCAGCAGCAGCAGCAGCAGCAGCTGAGCCCAAATGGTTGGAGGGAAGGTGTGTGCCGCCACATGATCAGGTTAAAAGGCTGTGGCTTGTAATTTGGAAATTAGCATGTCATGTGTCACTGAGGCAGAAGATGAGGGACGTAGCTCTAACGCGAGTTCCCTGGAAATGCATAGATACAGGAAGTCAAGGGCTTGTATGTTTGACCAGGTGAAAGGCGCTATATTTTAAGAATCATACTCGTGACCTTGGAAGCCAGGACTCAATTCAGTGATGGTTCTTTCCGTCACTTCTCAGCACCACAGGCTAGCGGCCACCAGGGGGCACCAAAGCAAGGCCATTCCGGAGGACGGAGTCTGACACTCCTGAGGAGCTGGGTGATCATCACAGCCTCCCCTTTGAGATTCTGTGCCCAGTGTGTGCCTTTCGGCAGAGCGAACGGGTGGGTATACGCATGGGTTTACAGTCAGCTGGTCAAACATTTCAGACGTGCTCTGCCGCTTAGCACCCTTGCGGCCTCTTTAATCCACAAACAAGGATTATAAAGTACCTCAAGCAGAGGCAAGTGATAAGAATTAAATGAGTCAGTGTCTGGAAACTGCTTAATACTTAATCCCATGCTTTTTGCGTAGTAAATTCTCAGTTCCATAGTACACCCTGGAAGCCGTTAGGGGTTCCGAAGCCAGCAAGGTCACAGAGAAGGCATTAGCTTTCTTCCATTCCCTTCCATTCTAGGATCTCTTCCACCTTCCTCTCTCCTTCAGAGATCCCGAGACCTGCTTCAAAAGTCTTCCTTCTGGCAGTTTGCCAAGGACATTCTCCACAGAAATACAGTGATTCCCAAAATTCTGTTCAATCCTCTTCCCAGTGTTTCCCCATGTGGTTCAAAAGCCACTTGCATCAGAATCATCTGGATTCAGGAAGTGGAGATTTCTGGGGATGGAATCTAGGACTGCATTTTAATGAGCTTCCAAAGTCAATCTTATGCATGATAAAACTTGAGAATCTCTGCTCTATTCCTAGTGAGATTTTTTTTAAACAGAGAATATAGTACACATTGATCTCAACCAGCTGTTAACTGATTATCTGATTAAAGTAATTCACACTGAACTGTGAAGACCAAATAAACTCCCCTTTCAGGAGAATTTGCATTCTGACGTTTTACAAATCTTAATGAATTCCCAATTAGTGAAACGTCTGGGATGGACGTTTAAAGTAAAATGACCTTGCCAGTGACCCATACCTTAGGGGAAGGTTTCTTATGTCCTGGAACCCCAGGCTCACTGACTAGTGGAGTGGAAGGAAAAGAGAAGGAAGAGAAGAAGCAGGCAAAGGAGGAAGAGTGGGAGATGGAAGGTTAGGAGAGGCATTGGGAGAGGGGTGGACAGGAAGAAACACCCTCCCAAATATCCCCACCCCAACAGCACGTATGCTTCAAGGTCATCCAAGTGCAAAAGGCCCCAGCTGCAGTCCTTGATACTCTATCCAAGAGACATCACAACTGAGGCTTCTATTTTATTTGCTACTCAGTTTATTTTTTTAATACGAAACTGCTCAATTGCCTAGCCTAATATAAAACTGCTACGGAGTAATAGCCCCTTGCTCTTTGTTGCTCCCAGACCATTTCTTCTCCCTCTAAAGGTGACTATGACCCAGCCTCCAATCACTGGGTGTCCCCCTCTTCTCTCTTACAGCCCCTAAGTGAACTCTTCCTAGCTCATGATTTTAAATACCATCCACACAACTGGTGTTTCCTAAATACATATCTCTAGTCCCACCCTCTCCCCTTGCTGTCCAGACCCTTGTGTCTAACTGCCTCCTCTATACCTCCGCCTGTTCTTGTTGTTCAGTCACTCAGTCATGTCCAACTCTTTGGGACCCCATGGAGTGCAGCACACCAGGCTTCCTTGTCCTTCACCAACTCCCGGAGCTTGCTCAAACTCGGGTCCATTGAGTCAGTGTTGCCATCCAACCATCTCATCTTCTGTCGTGCCCTTTTCTTCCTGACCTCAATCTTTCCCAGCATCAGGGTCTTTTCTAATGAGTCAGCTCTTCACATCAGATGCCAAAGTATTGGAGCTTCAGCTTCATAATCAGTCCTTTCAATGAATATTCAGGATTGATTTCCTTTAGGACTGACTGTTTGGATCTCTTTGCAGCCCAAGGGACTCTCAAGAGTCTTCTCCAACACCATAGTTCAAAAGCATCAGTTCTTTGACACTCAGCCTTCCTTATGGTCCAACTCTCACATCCATACATGACTACTGGAAAAACCATAGCTTTGACTATACAGACCTTTGTCAGCAAAGTAATGTCTCAGTTTTTCAATACACTGTTTAGTTTGGTCATAGCTTTTCTTCCAAGGAGCAAACATCTTTTAATTTCATGGCTGCAATCACCATGTGCAGTGATTTTTGGAGCCCAAGAAAATAAAGTCTGTCACTGTTTCCATTGTTTCCCTATTTGCCATGAAGTGATGGGACCAGATGACAAGATCTTAGTTTTTGAATGTTGAGTTTTAAGCCAGCTTTTTCATTCTCCTCTTTCACCCTCATCAAGAGACTCTTTAGTTCCTCTTTGCTTTCTGCCATAAGGCTGGTGTCATCTACATATCTGAGGTGATTGATATTTCTCCAGGCAGTCTTGATTCTAGCTTGTGCTTCATCCAGCCTCGCANTAGTTTTTGAATGTTGAGTTTTAAGCCAGCTTTTTCATTCTCCTCTTTCACCCTCATCAAGAGACTCTTTAGTTCCTCTTTGCTTTCTGCCATAAGGCTGGTGTCATCTACATATCTGAGGTGATTGATATTTCTCCAGGCAGTCTTGATTCTAGCTTGTGCTTCATCCAGCCTCGCATTTCTCATGATGTACTCTGCATATAAGTTAAATAAGCATGGTGACAATATACAGCCTTGAGGTACTCCTTTCCCAATTTGGAACCAGTCTGTTGTTCCATGTCCAGTTCTAACTGTTGCTTCTTGACATGCATACAGGTTTCTCAGGAGGCAGGTACAGTGGTCTAGTATTCCCATCTCTTTAAGAATTTTCCATGCTGCAGTCCACGGGGTCACAGAGAGTCAGACACAACGGAAGCAACTGAGCATGCATGCACTGTTCAAACAAACCCAAAAACCAACCTTGGTGATCTGCTTTCATTTACCTGCCTGACAAGATTTTTTTTAAGTAAATTCTTTAATGAAAACATAAAAAAAAAAAAAAAGAATTTTCCAGTTTGTTGTGATCGACACAGTCAAAGGCTTTAGTATAGTCAATGAAGCAGAAGTAGATGTATTTCTGGATGTATTTTCTGCCTTTTCTATGATCCAACAGATGCTGGCAATTTGATCTCTGGATCCTTTGCCTTTTCTAAATCCAGCTTGAATATCTGGAAGTTCTCAGTTCATATACTGTTGAAGCCTAGCTTGGAGAATTTTGAGCATTACTTTGCTAGCATGTGAAATGAGTGCAGTTTTATGGTAGTTTGAGCATTCTTTGGCATTGCTTTTCTTTGGGATTGGAATGAAAACTGACCTTTTCCAGTCCTGTGGCTACTGCTGAGTTTTTCAAATTTGCTGGCATGTTAAGAGCATCATCTTTTAGAATTTGAAATAGCTCAACTGGAATTCCGTCATCTCCACTAACTTTGTTCTTAGTGATGATTCCCAAGGCCCACTTGACTTCACATTCCAGGATGTCTGGCTCTAGGTGAGTGATCACACCATCATGGTTATCTAGGTTATTATGATGTCTTTTGTTTAGTTCTTCTGTGTATTCTTGCCACCTCTTCTTAATATCTTCTGTTTCTGTTAGCTCCATACCATTTCTGTCCTTTATTGTGCCAGTCTTTGCATGAAATGTTCCCTTGCTATCGCTAATTTTCTTGAAGAGATCTCTAGTCTTTCCCATTCTATTGATTTTCTCTATTTCTTTGTATTGACCACTTAGGAAGGCTTTCTTATCTCTCCTTGCTGTCCTTTAGAACTGTGCATTCAGATGGGTATATCTTTCCTTTGCTCCTTTGCCTTTCACTTCCCTTCTTTTCTCAACTATGTGTAGGGCCTCCTCAGGCAACCATTTTGCCTTTTTGCATTTCTTTTTCTTGGGGATGGTTTTGATCACTGCCTGCTATACAGAGATATGAACCTCCGTCCATAGTTCTTCAGGCACTCTGTCTATCAGATCTAATCCCTTGAATTTATTTGTCACTTCCACTGTATAATTGTAAGTGATTTGATTTATGGCATACCTGAATGGTCTAGTGGTTTTCCCTACTTTCTACAAGTCTGAATTTGGCAATAGGAGTTTATGATCTGAGCCACAGTCAGCTCCCAGTCTTGTTTTTGCTGACTGTGTAGAGCTTCTCCATCTTTGGCTGCAAAAAATATAATCAATCTGATTTCGGTATTGACCATCTGGTGGTGTCCATGTGTAGAGTCATCTCTTATGTTGTTGGATAAGAGTGTTTGCTATGACCAGTGCATTCTCTTGGAAAAACTCTGTTAGCCTTTGCCGTGCTTCATTTTGTACTCCAAGGCCGAACTTGCCTATTACTCCAGGTATCTCTTGACTTCCTACTTTTATATTCCAGTCCCCCATGATAAGAAGAACATCTTTTTTGGTGTTAGTTCTAGAATGTCATGTAAGTCTTCATAGAAACATTCAGCTTCAGCTTCTTCAGCATTAGTGGTTGGGGCATAGACGTGGATTACTCTGATATTGAATGGTTTGCCTTGGAAACAAACCAGATATCATTCTGTCATTTTTGAGATTGCACCCAAATCTGCATTTCGGACTCTTTTGTTGACTATGAGGGCTATTCCATTTCTTTTGAGAAATTCTTGCCCATACTAGTAGATATAATATTCATCTGAACTAAATTTACCCATTCTGGTCCATTTTAGTTTACAGATTCCTAAAATATTGATTTTCACTCTTGCCATCTCCTGTTTGACCACTTCCAATTTACCTTGATTCATGGACCTAACATTCCAGGTTCCTACACAATATTGTTATGTACAGCATTGGACTTTACTTCCATCACCAGTCTTAGCCACTATTGAGTATTGTTTTCGTTTTGGCTCAGCCTTCATTCCTTCTGGAGCTATTTCTCCATTCTTCTCTAGTAGCATGTTGGGCACCTACTGACCTTGGAAGTTCATCTTTCAGTGTCATATCTTTTTGTCTTTTCATACTATTCATGGGGTTCTCAAGGCAAGAATACTGAAGTGGTTTGCCATTCCCTTCTCCAGTGGAGCACGTTTTGTCAGAACTCTCCTCCATGACCCATCTGTCTTGGGTGACCTCCACCTAGAGGTCTTATAATTGGCTCAAACTTTAACACATAGAAAACTAAATTTCTGATTTTCCTCAAATAATGTTTCTCCCCCACTGTCTCCCCATTCCAGGAAATAGCATGTCATTCACCCAAATGGGTTGGATCAGAAACTTCATCATCCATTAGTCAGTCTCCTCCCCTCCCCCAACACATACTTCTTGCAGCCTATCACCAAGTCTGCCTTAAGAGTGCATCTTAAATCTGCCTGTCACCACCTCTACCGCTACCAGCCTGGTCCAAGCCAGCACTTCTGCTCACTCAGGCTACTTCATGGTTTCCTAACTGCCCTTCCTGCTTCCACTCTTACCCTTGCAGTCTAGTTGCTACAAAGAGCCATAGTTGAATTTTTTATAACATAGTTCTCATTACCTCCCTACCCTCCGATGACTTCCCTATCACAAGGTTTGCCCCATCCACGTGGCTTACCCGTCTCCTGTCCCCAGATACCCTGGCTCCCCTGCTCTTCCTCCTGTCTTTGCCTTTGCTGATGGCTCCACCCAGAAGGTGGAGACCCCACCTATCTTGTCCCCTCGCTTCATGCAGAGAGGCCCTCCCTGATCACCTACTTCCAAATAGCAACTCTTTTCTTTTTCTTCCTAGCACCTAAAATGATCTGATATATTACAATGTATGTTTATTTGTTTCTTGTCTACCACATTCAAGGGCAAGGCCTGTGGGAGCTAGGACTTACTCTCTTCCGTCCACCACTGTGTCCCCAGAGCCTACAACTGTGCCTGATGCATTGTATATGCTCAATTTAGTGAATGATGTAAAACTAAGCAAAAGTACAAATATAAGTAAGGATGGCTACTAACAAATGGTTTTAAGGCTATATCGAAGGCCTTATTTATTAGAGTTGGAGAAAGATTGAAGTAACTGGTTCCTCTCTTTTTCCCTCCCTTGTGTTATTTTATGGTGGCTACTTGAATATGGCATGCTCCTGTTTTATTCTGTTTTAGTAAATGGTCATTTCTGGAGTTCTGTACCTCCTCTCTGCACACAGAGAAAATCTCTTCTTTATTCCACATTTCTAAGCACTCAAAAATTGTGTATTCACAGTTACCATGTCACAAACTCAGCTTTTACCCACTTACTGTCCATAAAACAGATCTAATAAGATTAGGCAATAGGAAGCTTTTCTATTGCAAAAGGTTTTCTATTGTATTAATGGAATTCTCCCAGGGGCTAAGCTGTTCCCTCTCTGAAAGTTAAGCACATTCTATAAATCACATTAAAACTCTTGCAGGCCTCCCTGGGTTTCAGGGGTCAAGGAAAGGGAAGCAAGATGAAGCTTCACAAAAGAGCTTACTAATCTTGACATATAACTTTTGATGGATACTTTGTTTTTTGCCTGTCTTCCTATGCCTTAAAGAAATCCTTAGCATTTTCTCTTTTCATGCCCAAGCTTGTTTTGCTGGCAGCCATTACCCATAAACTTCCCCACAAAGATAGATTTCTACTTCCACTAGGGGCATATCAGCATCAGCTCTACAGAGCAGAGCAAAAAGGCCAAACTGAATCCTTTGTAGGAAAGAGCTGGAGTGAAGGGGAGATGACTTTCTAATGTGGAGACACAGTTACAGAGACTCGTGGATATAGTGCAGGAAGGAGAGAGTGAGACACGTGGAGAAGGTGACATAGACACATATACGCTATCATGTGCAAAACAGGTAGCTGGTGAGAAGTCGCTGTACAACACAGGGGCCCTCCATGGTGATCTAAAGGACTAGGATGGATGGACAGTAGGCAGGCTCAAGAGAGAGGTGATATATGTATAATTATGGCTGATTTGCATTGTCGTACTGCAAAGACCATCACAGCATTGTAAAGCAACTTTCCTCCAATTAAAAAAAAAATTTAAAAAAATTACATTCTCAGTTCAGATTCTCCCATAGGCAGTCCCTGAAACCAGGAATCAAGTGTAAATAGTCTATTGGGGAAGCAATCCCAGAAAACACTGGTGAGACATGAGAAGGGAAGACATGAAAGGGAGGGCAGCCACAAGTCACTTCTTGGGTAACTGGAGCTCAGTCCCATGCGAGAAGCCTGGGAGACCATGGACAAGGGAGGTGGTATGTATACCTCAATTTCCATCAGTCATCAACTGAGGACTGCTGGGAAGAAGAGACTTAATTCCCTGGCAGTTCTCGTCTGCCCTGTGCTGATGGGGTCCAGCCCCAGTGGATCCAGGGAATTTGAAGCAGGGATGGCGTGGGTGAGGAAAGCTTATATATTTAATTAGAAATATAAAAGAAATTAAGAAGAAATAGTATAGTAGGAAAATTTAGTGGAGAAAAGAGGCTGAATAACTTGGTTTACGGGGAAAGCCAATAAAATCTCAGGACAAGAGATTTGCACCATCTACGTTGGGCCACCAGTGCCCATTTGAATATCGGAGAGTTCCCTGCCTTGGGCGCTCTCTCTCATGGAACTTAAAAGCCGGGGCAAGTAAGTAGACTTGGCGAGCCTCCTCACTCCAGATGGGAATTCAGCCAGAAAAGGAGAGGGAGGGAGAGGGAGAAAGAGAGAGAGACACGGGGGGAGCCAGATTTCCAAGAAACTAGTTCGAGAGACTAGTCCGAGAAACTGGTCCATCCTTTATTGTTCAGAAGGCTTTTTATACTTTTGATTGTACATAGAGATCAATGGGTAATACAAAGTTATCCAGCATCAGCAGCCCTGACTCTTATCAAAACCAGGCTTTCTCTCTGCATACCTAGTTGTATACACAAGTCTTAGGTGATTTACATCATCTTCTGGCCAGAAAGCCAATTAGCATTTTACGGCCTTTTTTCTGATAAGGGTTTGTCAACCAGAAGACTTATTTATGTGGTTCTTTTCAAAGTCTGGTGCCACTCTCAGAAAGCACTAAATAAAGTTACATTCTTACATAGCAAAGATACAACAATTTATAACAATGAAAAGGAGTACAGTGATTTATAAAGAGAAAAGTAATTAACTCAAAAGTCTAGTGTTGCTAACATCAAAACTACTATATTCCTACTTCTATATCCCAATTACATTGATTAATATCCTTCAGGTGCCTAAAAGATAAAGAATATGGAGGCCTGGCAGCAGTCATTGAGTCCATAATGAAACTATCACCAATATGATTTTTAGCTCTTTAGAAAAGGCTCTGTATCTTTAAGATGCTTTAAGCTTTGTGCCTCTTGTGGTTGGAGGGCTGTAAACAATTCACAAATTGTAAAAAGTCCAGGCAGACCAGTTAGGTAAGTTAGAAAGCCATCGAAGGGGACCGAGACATTCTTTTTATATGTGGGAGACTGTTAACTGAAGCCCTGAGTTAACTTTTTCCAGAGAATGTCAGAAGAGTGGAAAGCACAGTAAAGCAGGCAGACTCTGGTTTTTTTGGGGGTAGATGCAGCAGCAGCAGCAGCTCAGGCAAAGGACTCCTTGAGACCTGACTCGCCTTGCCCATCAGGTCTCTCCGCATGACCTTGTGGTGGGATCTCCTGTGCTGGCTCCCAGCACTGTGCATAAGCAGAGAGGGTTCTTATGTCCAGAGAAAGTCCTCAGGCAGAGAGATGCTGGGGCAGGCAGTGGGACACTGGCCCAGTGGACAGCAAAATGGCAACACCCAAGGGTAAAAGGCGGAGAGTCCACAGCCTCTACTGCGAACATTGATTTTTGCAAAAAAAAATTTCCTAAAAAATGGATGTTCTCCCACGAAGTCATCTTGTGTATAAACAAAGCTGAACGGGACAACTGTGGAAAGTTTTCATAGAACTGAAACCTTGGAGATATGCTTAGAAGCAGGTGATTGTGGTTCTGGTTGAGTGGACTGGGGCATTCTGGGTTGGGACTGGATTTTCCTAGTGACAACTCTCAACAGCCTGAGAGTCCAAACAAGTTACAAAGAAAAGCAGATCTGGTGTGCCTGACCAGGGAAAGTGGCCCTGCCTTTCATTCTGGAAGCTGCTAGCACCTCCTCTGGGCTCGGCTGCCACTTCTGAGAGTCACTCTGACCACTCTTTCCAAGACCAAGAACCTCAGATACAGGTACACATACACACGTACTCACTTGGGAAATCATGATAGTAGAGACACAGCACTGAAGTGTGTGTCTGTTTTGTATTCAGACATTTTCTTAAGCTACCTCACCCCTTCAACAAAAACAACCTGGCCACATTTACTGAGTTCCTCCTGTCAGCCACATTTGTCCATTCGGTCTTAAGCACCTTATAAGCATCATCTTTATCAGTCATCAGGACAGCCTCAGGAAGGGGTTCCTCCCATCTTTCAAATGAAACTCAGAGATATTGCAGAACTTCTAGAGGGTTACCCACCCAGGAAAGATTAGTATTCAGAGCCAGAGAAAACATATTTAACCAAACAGCTACATGCCTTCAAGAAAATCAGGAAACTTATATCTCAAGGTAGCATTTGGAAAAGAGAACACCTGTGAGGCAGAGGGAAAATGCACCCAGGGCAAGACAGACGTGGACAGAAGCAAGGAAGGAGGAAATGACACATTATTCTTGGTCATCTTTCCTGAGCAGGAAGGAGAAGCAGCTTAGAGGAAGATATGGGAGGCTGAATATTCACTCTCACAGGCAGAAATGAATATTTACCTTGAGGAGCTCACACATATTTGGGTTCCATGATTTGCAGTTTCGTGTGTGGTAATACTCAATTTGTTTTTGTTTTTATTAATATTTTTAAAAGATTGTCATGACCACAGAGTGAATTGTTAGTTATGAGCTACTTCATGAAAGGGAAAAGCAAGACAATTATGAACAAATTTGTAATTTCTATGCACAGAAATAGAAATGTATGTACTTCTATGGAAGTCACTAAAGTGGAAGTAAATGACTTCTATGGAAGTCACCAAAGCAGGGATGGCATAGTAAGGTTGACACCCTGTGAGTTCTTATGAAATGCACAAAGAATGAGGGCTCTACACTCTGCCCCTCCGACAAGCGTGTCTTTTGAACTCATTATTAAAAGCCTTTCAACCCCTGTAAAGTATGGAATGGCTTCTTGTTAAAACTGGACAGTGAATTTTCTTAGGATTAATAAGTAAGCACCCTCATTCTATTCTTGGTATGCCTGGGGAAGCCTTCCAAGGAATTGTACCTGTTGCTTTTAATAGATTCTATAGTATTTCTCTTTTTTAAATTTATTTATTTTAATTGGAGGCTAATTACTTTACAATATTGTAGTGGGTTTTGCCATACATTGACATGAATCAGCCATGGGTGTACATGTGTTCCCCATCTTGACTTTCCCTCCCATATCCCTCCCCATCCCTTCCCTCAGGGTCATCCCAGTGCACCAGCCCTGAGCACCCTGTCTCATGCGTCAAACCTGGACTGAAGATCTATTTCATATATGGTAATATACAGGTTTCAATGCTATTCTCTCAAATCATCACACCCTCGCCTTCTTCCACAGAGTCCAAAAGTCTGTTCTTTATATCTGTGTCTCTTTTGCTGTCTCACATATAGGGTCATCATTACCTTCTTTTTAAATTCCATATATATGCATTAATATACTGTATTGGTGTTTTTCTTTCTGGCTTACTTCACTCTATATAATAGGCTCCAGTTTCATTCACCTCATTGGAACTGATTCAAACGCATTCTTTTTAATGGCTGAGTAACGTGCCATTGTGTATATGTACCACAGCTCTCTTATCCATTTGTCTGCCGATGGACATCTAGGTTGCTTCCATGTCCTGGCTATTGTAAACAGTGCTGCAATGAACATTGGGGTACATGTGTCTCTTTCAATTCTGGTTTCCTCAGTGTGTATGCCCAGCAGTGGGATTGCTGGATCATATGGCAGTTCAATTTCCAATTTTTTAAATAAACGACCCAATCAAAAAATGGGCCAAAGAACTAAACAGACATTTCTCCAAAGAAGACATACCTGGCTAACAAACACATGAAAAGATGTTCAACATCACTCATTATCAGAGAAATGCAAATCAAAACCACAATGAGGTACCATCTCACGCCAGTCAGAATGGCTGTGATCCAAAAGTCTACAAGCAATAAATACTGGAGAGGATGTGGAGACAAGGGAANTAAATAAACGACCCAATCAAAAAATGGGCCAAAGAACTAAACAGACATTTCTCCAAAGAAGACATACCTGGCTAACAAACACATGAAAAGATGTTCAACATCACTCATTATCAGAGAAATGCAAATCAAAACCACAATGAGGTACCATCTCACGCCAGTCAGAATGGCTGTGATCCAAAAGTCTACAAGCAATAAATACTGGAGAGGGCGTGGAGTAAAGGGAACCCTCTTACACTGTTGGTGGGAATGCAAACTACTACAGCCACTATGGAGAACAGATTCTATAGTATTTCTTAATGGAGACAAGGGGAGAAAGAAAAGAGATGTTATTGAGTTAACAATAGAAATTCCTGCTCATGAATTATTTACTTTCTAGAAAAGGTCACATGGGATAGTGTTGTGCCTGATGTCAGTGGTGAACTGTCCATTGAACACAAGAATAGCGCACAGTCACCAGGACCTTATCCTCAGGCCATTTTCTGCCCCTCCTCAGCAAAGAAGATCTACATGAGTACCCAGAAGACCTATCCTCTACAATTATCCTCTAACTCGCCCATGTTCAAATCAGTATGTCAGATGGAAATGAAATTAGAAAGAGACAGAAAGAAAAAGAGCAAGAAAGGCAGAGAATATAAAGGCTAAAAAAGAGAAGGGAAGAAAGGACGAGAGAAAATGTACTAGGCCTGTCTCAGGTTGCACATTTTGCATTTTCTAGATACCTCTGTATGTATATATTTTTTAAATTATTGTTACAACCAAGAGATAAAATCTCTGTCTGTAGGCTCAGGATGGGAGAACCCCTCTCCCTAACCTCAGCTTCCTCTGCTCAACTCTTTAATGGAAGTAGAAGGAATAGAAAGCCCCCCAGAGTCTTCATTGAAGTTTCAGGTCGTCTCCCAAGCTTTGCTTTGCTGGGTTTTTCATAGATTTAAGTGACTGGTTGGTTTCATATATTCACTCAAAACACAATTTTTGAACACTTGTTGTAAACCAAGCACTTCACTGAGCTGGGAGTATAAAGATGAGTAGGACACTGTCTCTCCTCAGGGAGCTCAGTCCAGGGCCTTGCTTCCAAGAATATGGAACCAGCAGCAGCAGCAGCAGCAGCATCACCTGGGAGATAGTTAAAAATGCAAATTTCAAGGATTCATCCCAGACCAGCTTAATCAAAATCTGCATATTTAGCAAGATACCTAGGCAATTCTTAAGCATATTGAAGTTTTAAAAGCACTGACCTAATGGATTTTTGGCAGGGGAGAGGGAGAGGCTCTTTGGTTTCTTTATTCTTCCATTTATTCTGCTAGTATTTATTGATCACCTGTCATTAGGCTCGGGGTTGGGAGCTGGTGGTACATGGGTGAGCAAGACAAAGGAGATGCTGATGGCCTAGAGCTCACATTCTCATGGGGGGGAAAAGAAGAAAAAAAAATGCATGAGCTAGTTACAAATCATGAGCAGTGCTATGAAGCAAATAAACTGAAATGTAATGGTAAGAAACCAAACCGAACTATGTCAGGTAACAGGGGTGGGTGTCTTCATGAGTAAGTTATTTCTATTTTGTATTTTGCTTTCTGTTCTAAAAATGTAAACATAACCACTGGTCCTATGTGAAGAGAGTCAAAGACTATAATACTATCAACTGTATCCTTCTCTTCTCCTCCATGCCCATCCCTCTGCCTCTGGCCCTGGTACTGAAACTCTAGATGCCACCAAGCAGGTACAGTCACAGCCAAGCCCATCAAAAAGTCCAGGCTATGAGCAACTAAACATTTGGATGCGAGCTGGATGATAAAGCCCAGAAGTACTGGTATTACCTTTCTGGTTGTGGTAAAAAGGCATTAGAGAATCTAGAAGGACTTGGTAACTGGGGCATAGCTTCCTATCTCGTTGTTCTCTTGCATCACTGCAGTCAGGGGCCAGAGTATGCTGGTGGGGATTGATGAATGGGAGGGTGGCCTGCAAGTCAAGATGAGCAATGGACATATACATGCAACCTCAACAACTTCAGACCTTCTCATCACCTACAGTGTTAGTGCTAATCAGCTGCAACCAGAATCAGTGTTAGACCTTAATTCAGCACAGAAGTATATTTTGACCATGCATTTATTTTCAGCACAAATCCAAACCCACTACAGTCAGACCCCTCGAGGGACAAACCAGTGATTGCCCAAAGAAAGGATACAGGTAAACCAGTAATCAGAGGAGGGGGTTTCAGGTACTGCTCCTCTAGAAATTGTGTCATGAAGGAATATTTAATGCAGCAGATCTAAACCACAGTCAGAGAAAGGGCATCTGCCCACTGTTGCAGTTATCTATTGCTGCATGAGGAACTATCCCAAATTTCTGTGGCTTAAAACTTTGTCAAAGTTTTGTTGAAAAACCTCACACCCATTAGGATGGCTCCTAACAACCAGGTTTATTATTTCTCATAATTGTGTGGATCAGGAATTTGGGAATGGTTTAACTGAGCAATTCTTCTGCTCCATGTAGCATCAACTAGGGTCACTTTGGGGATCAGTAGCATGGAGGGTCCAAGAAGGCTCACTCACAGGTAGGCCCCTTGCAGGGATGGCTGGTGGGCTCAGCTGGACCACTCTCCCTCTCCGTGTGCTACCAGGACCTCTTCGTGTGTCGCTCCAGCAGAGAGATTGGAAATTACCAGTGCTCTGAAGGTTCTCAACATCACTAATGATAAGAAAAATGCAAATCAAGACTACAGTTATCACCTTACACCCTCAGGATGGCTACTCTCAAAGCAGAAATTTTAAAATGTCAGACAGATATGAAGAAATTAGATCTTTGTGCACTGTGGGTGGGATTATAAAACAGTGCAACAGAAAATAGTATGAAAAAAAAAAACTAAAAAAGAGAATAGTATGGAGGTTCCTCAAAAAGCTAAAAATAGAGCTACTATATGATCCAGCAGTCCCATTTCTGGGTGTGTATCCAAGAGAATTGAACTCAGGATCCTGAAGAGGTATCTTCATACCCATGTCATAGCAGCACTGTGCACAATACGCAAAAGTTGGAAGCAACCCAAATGCCCATCAGCAGATGAACGGATAAGCAGAATGTGGCACATACACACAATGGCATATTACTCCACCTTAGAAAATAAGGAAATCCCATCACATGCTACAGCATAGATGAACCTTGAGGATATTATGCTAAGTGAAATATACCAGTTGCAAAAAGACACATACTGTGTAATTCTCCCTACAGGAGATATCTAAAGACATGGAATTCATAGAAAGGGAAAACAGAATGGCGATTATTGAGGGATGGGCGTCTGTTCCTGAGGGAGAGGGGATTTGTGTAATGGGTATAGAATTTCAGGCTTGCATTATGGAAAGTCCTGGAGATCTTTTTCACAACAATGTGAATTCACTGAACACTACTGAACTACACACTTCAAAATGACTGAGACATTGATTGTATTCAATGTGTGTGTGTGTGTTTACCACATTAAAAAGCAAATCACTGATATAAAGCCCGGATTGAAGGGGAGGGGAACATAAACCCACCTCTCAGTGAAAGGAAATGCGGAGAATCTGCAGCCAGCTCTCCCACTGCCATCCCTACCATGGGGCAGATCCTGTAGAGCTCCTGAAGGCCTAGAAGGTGAGGTGTTATTTCCAGGGGGCCATATTCAACCTCTGGAAGATGAAGGGTGTCAGAAAGCATTGTTAGAGGTGGGCACAGATTGAAACAACAGAGTGGGAGAAACTGACAAAGCCTGTAGGGCCAATGAGGAAAAAACAGCCTGGAATCCCACCCCTGCTCATTTTCACAACAAAGATATAGCGTGCCATTCTGCTAAAAGCCTGAGCGGCCCCACCAAGCATTTTCCTCACTCAGCACCTGCTCCTCAGCTGTCCTGACAGTGGGAGCTCTAAGCCCTTACGGAATAGGTCAGATGGGAACAGTCTGCAGAAGCAGGTCATAGGAGACCTTTCATAGCTGGCAAACACGTAGAAAATCCAGTGATACCACAGCATTTAGATAGTGTGGACAATGTGGCCATTATAAATGCTGCTGTCATGAGCAGTGATTCAAAAGGCAGCTTCAAAAAGGGTTTGCAAAAAGCCCTTTGCAATTGGAACATGGGTACCTCAGAGCCCATGACGTGTTACGAGGACAAATCCAACTGAACAAAGATCCACAACAGCAGTGAATGACTTATTTATTCAGTCCTGCTCTGTACATACCTAGGAGAAGATGACAGCTTTTAAATTGAGTCCCCTGAGCTATGCAACATTCATGGTGTGTGGGAAACGTTAGCAAGAATTTTTAAAAAGGCAGAAAGTTTTATAAAGCAAAGGTCACAGTGTAACCATGCTAAAGCTGCCACCAAATTCTTCAGACAGCCCTGGTGTCTCAGAATCTTTAGGAGTGACAGCAACATCTGGAGGGGAAAACCCTGCCCTTACCCTCTTAATCTGCCAGCTTCACACATCTGTTTGAAGGGCTAGCCCCTCCAAGCCTTTAGGTGGAAAATTCTTTGTGCAGGTCATTTAGGTAATCATGCCAGCATTCTCACTGTACCACTTCTACAGAGTGTTGTCCTGGCCTTGTGTGGGGAGTGTTGGTGTTCTGATCACCCCTGGAATACAAGTGCTTGCTGGTTCTTTCAACCTAGCACATGCTGCAGAATTCTTGCATGCCCCGGGGTTCCTGTTGCGTGGTGGAGTCAGTCTTTCTAGGAAGAAAGAATACACAGTGGGAGCCATGTCTGAGTAACCCCAGCTCAGCCAGCTTCCCCAAGGGATCTGGTGACAGTGCAGCCTGCACTCACAGCAGGACTGAGACTAGGGTGAGGCCAGTGAGGAGCCTAGCATGCAAAATTTAAGGAGGCCCTTGTCCTGTATTTGCACAACCCTGAGAGTGAGCACCTCCTTGAATCTCGTATGCAAAGAGACCCACTGGCCTCCCTTTGTCTAGGCCTGGCTCAAAGGCCTCACTCTCTCTCTTGCCATTCATTCCTCAGCTCCCTGCCCAAGGTTAGCACTGGGGTTGGGGAGTGTAGCCCCAATTCCTACAGTGGTCAACAAAGAAGAGAGCTTTAAGAAGAAAGAGCTGAGAAATTGATGGTGAGATTGCAGTGAGGGATCCAATGAGGCATTTGGCTACACAGTGGCTACCTGTGACCCAAGACCAGAGCAGGGTTGGTGATGAAAGACTTGCCTGGTCTGCCCCTTGGCCATGGGCCAAGATGGTGGGGCGTAAATAGGAAACCCTGTGAGACTGGTCAGAGAGGTTCCCTTTGTAAAAGAAAGCTCAGGATCTTCACAGGGAGGTGCTTTTCCTATAGAAAGTTCCTTTCTCCCAAGGCTTGGATGTCAGTGCTCTAGGGGCTGATCTGAAGCCCTTCTACCCCTGTCTGCTCTCTTCCCAGCTCAATATGATGTTATAAGGCCAAATCAGGCGGCTTAGCACTGGGGAGAGAGAAGGTAGGAGTCTTGGGTTCTGTGTGTGTGTGTGCTAAGTCACTTCAGTTGTGTCCAACTCTTTGTGACCCTATAGACCATAGCCCTCCCAGCTCCTCTGTCCATGAGATTCTCTAGGCAAGAATACTGAAGTGGGTTGCCATGCCCTCCTCCAGGGGATCTTCCCAAGCCAGAGATCAAAATCACGTCTCATGTCTCCTGCACTGGCAGGCGGGTTCTTTACCACTAGTGCTACCTGGAATTAAATGGTTCAACCAAAGCAGACTTTTCTATCATTAAATCAGGGGTGTATTCATTTGGGAACCTCAGTACAACAGGGACTCCTCTTGTCTCCCTTGCCCCCTGCATCACATGCGTCCAGCCCTGAGAAGTGCGCTTCCACACGCAGGCTCACTTTTCATCACTATTTCCCTATCCTCCTTCCCACATTTGCAAACCCACCCACTCCTCGCTTCTCCCTCCCCAGGTAGCACCTTTCACAAATCTTGCTGGAAAACCCAGACATTCAGTTTTGTGGATTTTAAATAGAAAATGATGCAGAATGAGCGAATTATGAGCTGGAGCAGTGGAATCATGGGCCCCCAAGCCCAACTTTGAATTCCACCGAGCCAGAGCACCTCCATGACACTGCAGCAGAGACCACTCAAGTTCAGAAGTGCCTGTGGCACTATGCCAGATCCTTGGATTGCTGGCTTACGTTGCTTATCTGAAGAAAGCATTCCCTTCCAGAGGGCCTCTGCCAGCATGATTCAAGCTAAGAGAATCATCACAGACGAATCATCATTATGGCATGATCACATTTCAATTATCCCCTGGGTAGTCTGGGTACATCAAAACAACTTCTCTGACTGAGAGAAGTTCGTTAAAAACCATAATGTGCGTTAAGATTTTTTAAAGCCTGTTGGAAGCCAACAAGGGGATAAATTCTAGAAACAACGACAGAATCTTTCAAGGGTTTCTCTTGCACTTATGCAGAAAGCACAATCTTATCTTAAAATGTGGGATGAGGACTATAGCTGAATAATGGGCCAATTGTTTTATTATAATTTGTGTTTCTAAGCGCTCTGTGTTTCAACACCCAACACATTGTTTTCTGTCCGCCCCAATTTGAGCTACTAAGTGCATTAGCCCCTCTTCACAATGTTTAAGGTACCCCTAACTCCTGGTTAGCAGTGCCAAAATCTATGAAAATTAGCCAGAGGATGGAGTAGATCACACCATCTGGGAGCTCTGTCAGTACAGGCACAGTCCCTAATATGTTGCAGAGAAGGGAAAGCAGCCTTCCCCTGAGCATTTGTCGAAAAGAATTTAAAAGAACAAGTCACGTTGCATATGCAAAAATACTCATTTTCAATAGTAACGAAAGAAACAGAAACGAACCTACGTATCTGACGGTGGTGGAATCATTGAGAGTGGAATACTGAGCATGGCCTGGAGAGGAATGAGAATGGGATGGAATATAATGCAGTCATGAGAAACTGATGCTGATGATGCAGAGTGGAAATATAGGAAATTGTTTTTAATAGTGTGTTGAAAATGTCATCTACGCTGTGATTCCAACTATATCAAATAAGTGCACACCTTAGATAAGGAATAGAAAGAGACATGGGACGAAAACAGCTGGTGTCTCAAAGTGATTGGATTGTGGATGACTCATCTCTATAGTCATTTCTTTTGAAACTGTTATAATGTTCATTCAGTAATAAATAAAACTTGGAGGGAAAAGGAAAACACTCAAGTGAGGCACTTTCTGTGCCAGGCAGAAAAATCGGTGGTGCGTGGGATCACTTTGCATTCTCCCTTGCTCCTTCAGAGCAGTCTGTAATCTTCACCCACATGTAGGGAATACACATGCCTGAGTTGTCAGGGGACCCCCCCTCACCAGGAAGGCTGTGCTGTCTGTTTAATGGACCAGAAACCTCACTCCGTTCAGTCTTGTTTGATGACAAATCTAAGGTACATTTGTTACTATGGTTTTCCCTTGACAAATATGCACAAAAATCTTGACAGAAAATGATGCGTTTGTTCTCTCTTTTTCTCTTTCTCTTGCCCTCTGCAGTTCTGCTAAGCCAATATTCTCTAGAATGAGCACAAAACAAATCAAATAACAGCTAAACTAGTCGAATAACAGCTTTTGTACATCAGCATCGAGAAGGAAGACGCTTGGGAGAGATCAGAGTACCGAGATGGATGCCGGCGAGAGTGAAGCATCCAGCTGTCAAAGCACCTACTAAACCCAGACCGGCAGAGATGGGAGCAATTTTCCTAAAAGGAGATACGATCACGGATTAAACACTAGCTCACTGGAAACTATCATTGAATAAGAGCCGATGACACTCATGAGAAATCACATTCAGGAAATATTTTAAGGAAGAGAAATATAAATGTGCTAGAATTAACATGTAAAATATATATGTACTGAGGTTTGTAAACTGTCCTTTTTTAATCAAACAGAAAACAAAAAGCTTTAATCTTTCAACATGATTTTAAAAAAGGCAGTGCATCCTAAATTATTCCTGTCTCAATAGCCAAGAGGCTGATCAACCATCAGTTATTGAGGAAGCATCTTAGAAAATGCCTCTGAATATTTTCATAGGAGCCATGACCTTTGGTTCCCATCTCTGCCGTTCATTTATGTCACTGTGTAATTAGTTACAACCACTGAGTTAAGAGATGTTAACGTTTCAAACTTTTTACTGAGTCTTTGTTCAGTTTAGTCTGTCTGTACTAGTTATTACTGATAAAGTGTTTCTGACATATACTCTTACTCCATCAAGCTGTATATTACAGGAAGTACATCTTTACATCATAGGTTCCTGAGCAACATAGACTTCCCTATCTTTCAGGAAACAGCATCAAGGAACTCTGAAAAATATAGAAAGCTCATTTTCACCTTGAATGCTCACATGTAATATATAGGCTGCTATCAAATAAACATTTTTTCTAATTGCCCCTAGTAATATGTATAAGAATTTAATATACTTTATAGAGAAACATCTAAAATATCTTCTTTTTCTATTCCTTTGTCATATCATCAGAAATCCATATCCTTTCTTTCCCTTACTTTCCCTTACTAACACCATTCCATTAAACCTATTTCTAAATAATAGTAAGTGGCACTAACAAAATAAATAATAATTTAATAGCCTTAGAACTAAATGAATATATACTTAATACAGGTCAAAGAAACTTGGTAGGAGTAAGTTGCCTTTTTGTTTACTAATTTTAGTTTCAAGAACACTCAGTTTTTTTGTTTGTTTTTAGTTGATTGGCATTTAGAAGTAGTGACAAATGATCAGTTGTCCTCAACAATCTTTTGCTCCCAGGCATCCCCCATCATCACCCTTATCACATACCCTGCAATATGCAACAACAGAAAAATATTTTAATATTGAAGTAGCCAATTGCTTGAGAATGACACAAGCTAAAATGTATGTGTAGGAATCCTCAGTATAAGCCAAACCATATTCTATACCTGAGCAGAAAACATGAACACGTAGAATGCCTTCATTTTTGAACTCAAAATTAAGACCCATTTAGTATATATTATTGGAACAATGGAGAGTAATACAAGAAGAATCAACCAAGATACAGAACATGGTTGATTTCTCTTATCCTGTCTCACACTCCTAGTTTTGTCAATGTCTCTGGTATTAGCATCCTTTCAGCCCAGATGAGTTTTATGTTTCAAATGGCTAAAAAGTATATTACAGATACAGTCAAATAAGTGAAATGCAATTCACAAAGATTTCTAAAGAACCACATTAGGGGAGTACTTATTATCTCTAAAGTATTAGCTGTTCTGGGAGTTATTTGTTGCTTTAAATATTAGCTCTCCCTCTGCATTCAAAACACCCTACTTACTAAATTTAATTACACACAACTTTTCAAGAATTCATCTTTTAGTTAAGGGGAGGTAACTCTCTACTTTATCTACAACAAAAATAGAAGGTATTGGCTTTCTTTAATCCGTGTAAATTGTAGATTCCACTGGGAGTCCTACAACACTAATAGTGGTGTTTATGAAAATGAAAAAGTGCTTCCTATCCACATGCAAGTGTTTTTAAGAAGTTGTTTTCCTTCTAAAAAACCTAAGTGTAATTTAGCATACCATAGTGCTCTGAAGATGGGTCATTGACAGTGTACCATTTGTACATAGGTAAAACACATGTAAATCACTAAATGTTAATTAAGTGTAAGAAGTATGTTTTTATCTTTTTTAAAAAAAAAAAGTGACTCCCTTTCTCATTCTGTTCTGTTGTATTGCGTCCAAAAGTTGTGTGTAATTTTTTAAGGTCCAGGAAATGTAAAGAAATTTGTTGGAATACCTGAATTTCTGTAAAAAATAAAAATAAGATTTTGTTATTTAAAAGATTGTTTGGTGTCGTGGCATACATTCATCGTATTCAGCGTCTGTCTTTGTTCAGTGATCCAGTGACAGGTGATGACTTGACTGAAATAACCATCTTTGAAAAATCTCCTTGCTGTCAGATTCCATAATATTTGCCAAGAGCAGACATTTATTGGATGTGCAGGACCCTCATCATGCAAAAGGCATGATTAATAACCTCCAAAGCCTCTTCTCACCAAGTAGAGACACCCTTCAAGCTAAACCTTCATAGACTCAGTGGAATGAAATTGAGAAGTGACTAGCCACACTGTTAAGTAAAACCTGGCCTGAAATATTCTGAAATACCCAATTAGTTGCTCCACCTTGGCTCTTGCATATTGAAACAGCCACCTGTTCCCTAGACATGAGCAGCAGTTTTGCAGTAGTTCATACTGAGTATGTATTGTCTGGGTAGGTCCTAATGCCAGATCTTTCGTTTACTGCATAACTCTAAACAGCTCCTCACCTATTAAATGAACACAAATAATAAAGCCTGGCCCTATAGTGGTGTTGTGAGACTATAAATTAAGGTATAGGGCTATGCTGGTGCTTGACTAGTAGGCAATATCCTCTATGAATTTAATTCCTCCCCCCTACTATTTGCAAGACCTTGAAGAAGAAAAGAAACAGAAACGTGACCTCTGCTCTCAAAATGTGACCTCTCCTCATTTTGAGATATGAGTAGGGATTTAAAACTCAAGTACCTACTGGAACCAGGGAGATAAGTAAGTTACAGAGCAAAGCAAGCTGGGCTGCCGAGATAATAGGAAGTAGTGGGCACAATGGAGCACTGGAAAGCCTAGGTCCTGTCTACAGAGATGATGTTGCCAGTACTCAGCTCTAGTCATTCACCAAACATGCACTGAGTCCTTACTGTGTGTCTGGAATTATTCTAAATCCTGGGAAAGATAGTAGCGAGCCAGAAACATAAGATCCCTGCTCCTATGGGTCTCATGTTCTGGTAGGAAAACAGATGGTAAATAGGGAAATGTCTGCTAATAATAATAGACGCTCTAGTTGTTGTTGTTGTTCTCTTGCCAAGTTGTGTCCAACTCTTTGTGTCCCATGGACTGCAGTGTACCAGACTCATCTGTCCTTCACTATCTCCCAGAATTCACTCAGATTCATGTCCATTGAGTTGATGATGTTGTCTAACCATCTCATCCTCTGCCACCTGCTTCTTTTGTCTTCAGTCTTTCCCAGCATCAGTGAGTTGGTTCTTCCCATCCCGTGGCCAAAGTTTTGGAGCTCCAGGTTCAACATCAGTCCTACCAATGTATATTCAGGATTTATAATAGGATTGACTGGTTTGATCTTGCTGTCTAAGGGACTCTCAAGAGTCTTCTCCAGCACTATAATTCAAAAGCATCAATTCTTTGACACTCAGCCTTCTTTATGGTCCAACTCTCAAATCCATACTTGACTACTGGAAAAATTATACCTTTGACTATACAGACCTTTGTCAGCAAAGTGATGTCTCTGCTTTTTAACATACTGTCTAGGTTTATCATAGCTTTCCTTCCAAGCAGCAAGCATCTTTTAATTTCTTGGCTTTGGTCACCATCTGCAGTGATTTTGGAGGCCAAGAAAATAATATCTGTCACTGCTTCCACTTTTTCCTCTTCTGTTTGCCATGAAGTAATGGGATCAGATGCCATGATCTTTGTTTTTTGAATGTTGAGTTTTAAGCTAACTTTTTCACTCTCCTCTTTCACCCTCTTTCACTCATCAAGTAGCTCTTTAGTTCCTCTTCACTTTCTGCCATTGGAGTGCTATCATCTGCATATCTGAGGTTGTTGATATATAAATATCAAGTTGGCAATCTTGATTCCAGCTTGTGATTCATCCAGGCTGGCATTTCATGTGTACTCTGCATACAAGTTAAATAAGCAGGGTGACAGTATACAACCTTGTCATTACTTGTTTCCCAATTTTGAACTGGTTTGTTGTTCCATGTCCAGTTCTACCTGTGCATACAGGTTTCTCAGGAGACACATAAGGTGGTCTGATATTCCCATCTCTTTAAGAATTTGCCTGTTTGTAGTGAACTGGCAACCTCCGTCTATAGTTCATATGAACCTCTGTCCATAGTTCTTCATGCACTCTATCTACCAGATCTAATCCCTATTCATTACCTCCACTGTATAACCATAAGGAATTTGATTTAGGTCATACGTGAATGGCCTTGTGGTTTTTCATACTTTCTTCAGTTTAAGCCTGAATTTTTCAATAAGGAGCTGATGATCTGAGCTACAGTCAGCTCCAGGTTTGTTTTTGTTGACTGTACAGAACTTCTCCATCTTTGGCTGCAAAGAACATAATCAATTTGATTTTGGTATTGAGCATCTGGTGATGTCCATGTGTAGAGTCATAGTCATCTCTCGTGTTGTTGGAAAGGGTGCTTGCTATGACTGGCATGTTCCCTTGACAAAACTCTGTTAGCCTTTGCCCTGCTTCATTTTGTATTCCAAGGCCAAACTTGCCTGTTATTCCAGATATCTCTTGACTTCCTACTTTTGCATCCCAATACCCTATGATGAAAAGGACATCTTATTTTGGTGTTAGTTCTAGAAGATGTTGTAGGTCTTCACAGAACTGGTCAACTGCTTCTTCAGCATCAGTGGTTGGGGCATAGACTTGGATTATCTGATGCTGAATGATTTGCCTTGGAAACAAACCAAGATCGTTCTGTCACTTTTGAGGTTGCAGCCAAGTACTGCGTTTCGGACTTTCTTGTTAACCATGAAGGCTACTCCATTTCTCCTAGGGGATTCTTGCCCACAGTAGTAGATATAATGGTCATCTGTATTACATTTGCTCATTCCTGTCCATTTTAGTCCACTGATTCCTAAAGATAGTGATGTTCACTCTTGCCATCTCCTGCTTGACCATATCCAATTTACCTTGATTCATGGACCTAACATTCCAGGTTCTTATGTAATATTGTTCTTCACAGCATAGGACTTTACTTTCCACAACTGAGCATCGTTTCCGCTTTGGCCCAACTGCTTCATTCTTTCTGGAACTATTAGTAATTGCCCTCTGCTCTTCTCCAGTAGCATACTGAACATGTTTCAACATGGGGACTTATTTTCTATTGTCATATNCTTATGTAATATTGTTCTTCACAGCATAGGACTTTACTTTCCACAACTGAGCATCGTTTCCGCTTTGGCCCAACTGCTTCATTCTTTCTGGAACTATTAGTAATTGCCCTCTGCTCTTCTCCAGTAGCATACTGAACATGTTTCAACATGGGGACTTATTTTCTATTGTCATATCTTTTTGCCTTTTCATACTGTTCATGGGGTTCTCAAGGCAAGAACACTGGGGTAGACTGCCATTCCCTTCTCCAGTGGACCATGTATTGTCAGAACTCTTCACTGTGACCTTTCTGTCTTGGGTGGCCCTGCATGGCATGGATCATAGCTTCACTGAGTTATACAAGTCCCTTCACCATGACAAAGCTGTGATTGGTGAAGGGGAGGTGTCCTAGGGAGAATTATAACAAGGTGATGTGATGCAGAAATAGGGAAGTGAATCAAGGAAGGCTACTATGAAAAGGTGGGATTAAAGGTGAGACCTGAATGATAGGAAGAGCCAGCCATGTGAAGAAAGAGGGAAGGATATGCCACACAGGGGGAGCCACTAGTGAAATGGCCTTAAGGCAGGAATAAGATCACTATTGGTGAGGAGCAGCAGGCGGCGGGGAGAGGATAGGAGCTTCAGAAACCAGCTTCTGGCTTGCTAGGCCAGAATGCTTGGTACAGTTTTTAAGTGTCATAGAAAGCCCTTTGAGGGTCTTAATAGGGGGGAGATGGAAACTATTTTATATTTTTAAAGGATTATTCTTTGCTTGTGCTTCTAGCAGGTATCAGCTGGATACTCTAAAAGGCCTTCCTTACACAATACTACCAGGTCTTTGATATTACAATGACCTTATTTTTTTAAATTTAATATTGGAATATAGTTGATTTATAGTATCGTGTCAGTTTCAGGTGTACAGCAAGTGATTTAGTTATACATATTCCTATATCTATAACTTTTCAGGTGCTTTTCCCATTAAGGTTATCAAAGAGTACTGAGTATAGTTCCGTGTGCTATACACTAGGTCCTTGTTGATTATCTACTTTATATATAACGGTATCTATATATTAATCCTCATCTCCCAATTTATCCCTTCCCTGTCCACTTGGCAACCATAAGTTTGTTTGCTATATCTGTGATTCAATTTCTATTTTGTAAATAGATTTCTTATTCCCAGTTTTTAGATTCTTTATATAAACAGTATCATATATTTGTTTTTGTCTGAAGTGAAGTGTCTTACTTCACTCAGTATGACAATCTCTAAGTCTATCCATGTCACTGCATATGGCATTATTTCATTATTTCTTGTGGCTGAGTAATATTCCATTGTGTCTGTGTGCCACATCTCCTTTATCTGTACCTCTCGATGGACATTTAGGTTGCTTCCATGTCCTGGGTATTGTAAATAGTGCTTCCGTGAACACTGGGGTGTAGTATCTTTTTGAATTATGGTTTTCTCTAGATATATGCTCAGGAGCGGTATTGCTAGATCAAATGATAGCTCTATTCTTAGTGTTTTAAAGAACCTCCATGCTGTTCTCCATAGTGGCTATACCAATTTACATTCCCACCAATAATGTAGAAGGGTTCCCACACTCTCTCCAGTCTATTGTTGGTAGACTTTCTGATGATGGCCATTCTGACCAATGTGAGGTGATACCTCATGGTAGTTTTGATATGCATTTCTCTAATAATTAGTGATGTTGAGCATCTTTTCATATGTTTTTTGGCCATCTGTATGAGTTCTTTAGAGAAATGTCTGTTTAGATCTTACACTCAATTCTTTGGGTTGTTTCTTTTTTCATATTGAGCTGCATGAGCTATTTGTATATCTTGGAGAATAATCCTGTGTCAGTTGCTTTGTTGGCAAACATTTTCTTCTCTTCCATAGGTTGTCTTTTTGTTTTGTTTATGGTTTCCTTTGAAGTGCAAAAGCTTTTAAGCCTAGTTAGGTCCCATTTGTTTACTTTTGTTATAATGAGCTTAGTTTTAGTACATAGCTTGGCTTGCAAGGAAGTAAGAGAAATCCCAAAGGCATAAGAAAAGAAAAAGAATAAAAAGAAGCATAAAGTGTAAGCAAATGCAAAATCCATATATTGGAGAAAGGAATGAGAGGTTAAGCTTTGGGCTGCTGGAAGTAGATGGGCTAAATTTGAGAATCCCCACACCCTAAACCAGTATCCTTGAAAATGACTACAACCTTAGATAAGCATAGCCCAGGAAGAATATTCAAGCTTGCAAAGCAAAGAAACCTATCAAGAACTCTGCCTCCACACTGTTTCTAGATAGGGTGAAAAAGAGAAGAGAAAAAGAAGAATAGACACTCTCTGAAATTTTTAACCCATGAAATTGGCCAACTCTAGTCTGGAATTCAATCTTACAGACTCTGGATAGTCAAAAGAAACTCCAAACCAAGAAATCTGTGAATTTGTTAGACTACTGGTAGCTGGCTCACCAATTATGCTCAGCAGAGTAAGTGCTCACAATGTTAAAATTACTAAACACACAAATAAACCATCAGACAGAATCATCAGAAATAATTAACAACATATTTATTGCCCCACAGATTTTAGATATTGAAATCACCAGATAGAGAATATAAATAATCACATTTTATATGTAAAAGAAATAAAAGTGGTTTCTAAATATATATATAAAGAATCCATTGGCTATAACCAGATATATCTGAAGAAAAATGCTTAGAAAAATATGATCACTGAAATTTAAAATATGTTTGTAAATTAAATGTACATTAAGTATAACCAAAGAGGAAAGTTGTGAGCTAGAAGTTGAATCTAAAGAAATTACCCAGAATGAAATACCCAAAGCCAAGGGGTCAGAAAATGAAAAGAGGTTCAGAATCAGGGAAGATATATATGTCTAATTAGAGTTCCAGCAGGAGGTAAAGAATAAAGGAAAGGTAATATTTGAATCCAAGTTGTTTGAAAAATTGCCATAAATGATGAAAAATATGAATCCACACATATAGGAATCATAAAAGATATCAAGAAAGATAAATGAAAAGTAAATTCAAACATGACAGTAAAACTCCACTCCATAGAGGAACCACCGAAAAAGTAACTAAAGAGAAGTGGTATACCATCTACAAAAGAATAACTTCTAGACTGACAATAAATCCCAGAGATATTAGCATAATATATTCAAAGTGCTGAAGTAAAATAATTGTCAGCCTGAAACTGTTTCAGCAAAACTTTTTTATTATATTTTTAAAAATTGAAGTATAGTTGATATATAATTTTATACATCAAAACTGTTTTTTAAGACCAAAGGTGGAATACAATCATTCTCAGATAAACAAAACCTAAGGGGATTTACTCACAATAAACTAACACAGAAAAAATTTCTGAAAATGAGTCAACAAGTAATATTTGATATTCAAAAAGGAATAGAGAGCAAAGAAATTGGGACATACATGAGTAAATCTAAACAAATATAGTACAAAATAATAAAACAGTTAAATTGTGGGATTAAGAAAGACAACTAAAATATTGGATAACAATAGCATGTTAATTAAGATGAGATGATCAGAGTTTAAGAAATGTGTCTTAATTGGGAAGAGAGCTGAGATATAGATGAATAATAGCTAGCCGCTGATTGTTTATAATGCACCAGGCGTATGTAGTGACTCATTTAACCTTCATAACAAATTTCTGAGTTAGATATTATAGTTATCCTCAGTTTACAGATGAAGTGGCAATGAAAGTGGTCACACAGCTTGTAAGCAAAGAGCTGGGTTCAAACTCAGGTAAAATAACTCCAAAGTGGACCCACTATATAGTATTCTGTGCTGTTTTTAGAAAGTTAAATAGCAATGATAAAAATTCTAAGTAACAATAGAATATATAGCTTCAATGAGAGGAAGTAGAATAAGAAAGAAAAAAACACTAAATCAATATAAAAGAAGCTCCCCCCCTAAAAAAAAGCAAACAGAAAAATGTAGAAAAAGTAGATTAAAAAAAAAAAAAAACTGGTAATCTCCCACAAAGAAAGTAACTATCAAACTTTCAATGAACAATCTATTTACTTAAATCTAATACACAGTTATCCAGAGGCTAGATAGAAGCAATGCCTCTACAACTCATTTTGAGGACAGTTTGAAAAAGGAAAACTATGGACCCATTTCTATGTTAATAAGAATGGCTTTCTAAAATATATTTATTTAAATCACCTTATTAAGAGGCTAAAACATAAAAACCATATTATTACCTGATAAGTACAAAAAAAAAGCATTTGATAAAACTTAAAACTCATTGATGATAATAAGAAATTTTACAAAACTAGGAATGAGGAAAATTTTCCTTTACCTAAGAAACAATTTCTACCAAATAATATACTTCTGCTTGTAATTATCACATATAAAAAGTAGTCCCTTAAAGAATAAGACAGATAAGCCCACCTCTGTCAACACTGCATTATCTTTGCCAGCAGGGTAAAACAAAAAAAAAAAGAAGTAAAAGGGATAAGAATTTGAAAAGAAAAATGAAACTGTCATCATTTTTTAATTATAACTGCCCCCATAAAAGATACAAGTAAAACTTACTAGAATCTATAAGAGATTCATTGAAAGACTAGATTTAAGATCAGTATATAAAATTATATTTCTTAAAAAAAAAAAAAACTGGGGAAATAGAAAACTCAAGTGCTTTTCCTGCCTATTCTGTATAAACTGTTCCATTGGATAACCAGCTGGTAGATAAAAGGAAGCATCTCGGTTATTTAAAGTAACGCATAAAAGCAAAATGGGAGAAATAGAATATTTTCTTTTTGCAACTGACAGTTAATGAGTTGAAACACTGAATATCAGTGGCTGCTGATATTTTTTAAAAAGAGTGAAAACCAGACTTCCTGCAGAAAAAACATAAAGGAATCAAACCTAATTCTAATGGAGCATCTGGACTGAGCTGCCAGTTTCTAGGAAGTACAGAGGACACAGGAACATGATAGACTACATCACAAGTGTGCAAACAGCAAATACCAGATTGCAAAACTGTGTCCAAGAGACTGAGTGCTGCAACAGATGAGGGTGTAAGGAAAAGAAAGGATGGAGGGAGAATCTGTAAATTAAGAGAGTTAAGAGACATAACAAGGTGTTTTAAAAAAAGGCAGGCAAACTAAAGTACAGCATAAAGAAATGCAAGAGAGAGATTGCTATGAAAGTCAGGATAGTAGTTATCTTGGAGGAAGAGAGGGGACACTGACTTGTATGGGGCATATAGAGGGACTTGTGATATGACTGGAAAAGTTCTGTCTCTTGACCCAGATGGTTGCTAGTGTAGCCACCTTATAGTTATTTACTAAGCTCTGCATTTGTTTAATTTACTTTACAATTTAGAAGTTTTTTAAAGTTTTTTTTTTTACAGCTGCATTGCTCTATCATGCAGCAAGCAATTAGAAAACATAATTTTAAAAAAATATCATTAACATAACTTATGATACCCAAGAATACATCAAACTATATATATAGAACATTTATGGAAGAAATTATATAATGTCAGTGAAAAACTTGAAAGAAAATATTTTCAAGTATAGAGGTATATTCAACTGATAGAAAAATTCAGTATCATTAAGATTTGATTCTCCCCAAATTGGTTGTTAGAAGACAATTTTACATGCGTTTCTAGTGTTTCTGAACATCTTGTGAGCAGAGACATTGCCTTTTTCCAGGCTGTCTTTTCAAGACTCTTTGTATAGCTAACAACCTGGGAAGACAGAGATAGAGTCTTCCTACAGAATAAGAGAGTAGATTTGTTTATTGTTTTCTGAGAAGATAATGTATCCCTAGTGGGCTTCCCAGGTGGCACTAGTGGTAAAGAACCTGACTGCCAATGCAGGAGACATTAACAGACGCAGGTTCAATCCCTGGGTCAGGAAGATCCCCTGGAGGAGGTCATGGCAACCTGCTCTAGTATTCTTGCCTGGGAAATCCCATGGACAGAGGAACCTGGTGGGCTCTGGTCCATGGGGCTACAGAGTCAGACACACTGAAGCGACTCAGCACACACTGGGGTAAAGATCAGGCTGACTCACTGCCTATTATAAAAGATTCAGGTTCTCAAACTTAGTTTCCTTTCCCATAGCACAACCCATTGCGCTGCAGGTTCCACCCAGCCCTCTTCTCATAGCCCTCTGTCTGGGAACATGACAAAAGAAACCAACACCCAACACGCTGTTTGCTGTGCTGTGAGTAATAAATCCGGCCCTTTGTCTGAGATCCAGGAGTCTCATGTATTCTGCCAGTGTCAACAAGACTGTGGCAGGCTAGCTTCTCCATTTGCAAGTAGGATAAGTCTCAGACCCTTCACAGTTCTTCACAGTTAGCCACTTGGAGAAAAAAAGAAATTGGATATCTATTCACACTGTAAACAAAAATCTATTCCAGGTGAATTAAGGGCTTAAATGTGAAAAGCAAAAATTTAACTTGTGGTAGAAAATATAACTGAGGAAAGTGGGAAAGATTTATTGAACAAAACACAAAAATCATAAGGAAAACAATCAATAAACACAATAAACAACTAGATTAAAAAGACTTCTGTTCATCAAAATATTCCGTAAAGAAAACTAAAAGCCACAAACTGGTTCAGTTCAGTTCAGTGGCTCAGTCATGTCTGACTCTTTGCGACCCCCTGAACCACAGCAGGCCAGGCCTCGCTGTCCACTACCAACTCCCAGAGCCTACACAAACTCATGTCCATTGAGTCAGTGATGCCATCCAACCATCTCATCCTCNTTTCTTTGGGATTGGAATGCAAACTAACCTTTTCCAGTCCTGTGGCCACTGCTGAGTTTTCCAAATTTGCTGACATACTGAGTGAGCATTTCACAGCATCATCTTTTAGGATTTGAAACAGCTCAACTGGAATTCCATCACCTCCACTAGTTTTGTTTGTAGTGATGCTACAAACTGGTAGAAAGTATTTATTAACTTTATTACTGGTAAGAGATAATAATACTGAATATATAAGAACTTGAAAGTCAACTTCCTAAAAGCCAAAAAAATGGAAAAAATGAGCAAAATATATGTACAGGAATTTAATAGAAGAAACAAATGGTATACAGATTGAAGGATACTCAGCTTCCTTAGTAATTCTAAAATTAATTGCACAATGATAATATCCATTTTATTGGCATAAATTTAAAGCACTACTATGATATACAGCATTAGGGCTTCTTATGCTGTTGGTAAAGTAAAATTTGATATAATCACTTTGAAAAATAATTTGTCAGTATGTTATAAAATTGAGCATTTTATATATACTAAATTCATCAATTCTATTTCTAGGTATATATATGCCTGAGACATTCTTAACTATAAGCACCAAAAAAATGTATAAAAATGGAAAATACAAATATTTATCATCAAAGAATATATAAATAGTGGATTTATTTATGTGGATAATCAGTTAATTAAATGTTATTAATTAATACTACCTAATTATGGAAATGAATAAACCTGAGTAATATCAACATAAATGATTACATTATATTAGATATATACTTTTGAGTGGGAAAAACACAAGCTCAGCAGGTAGACTATGGCTCCATTTTTATAAATCTCAAAAACAAAAACAAAACTAAACTCTTTATTATTTAATGATAAATGCCTATATGGTAAAGGTATAAAGATTTAAGTACAGGAATGATAAAAACAAATCTCACAGTTATGATCACTTCTGGAGAGCTAGGAGGGGTTATCATCAAGGAAAGATACACAGGCAACTAAAATAGTTCCAGATCTTAATTAAGTGGAAGGCATGCATATATATACAGATGTATTTCAATGACAATGTCAGCATTTTATGAAAAACAAATTTTTAGATGAAACCACTAATTGAGTCTCTACTTGATTATGTACAAACAATAAATATTCTTTTGTCTGTTTTAAAGATATTCCTTTCTTTTAAACTGGAAGTAAATCTATATCTGTTAGAAATAGTGTAGCCAAAATACTGTGAGTCTGAAAATTTTTGTTGCCAACACTTTATAGCAAGTATATAAACCAAAGTGGTTTGAGTTTTTAAAAATGCAAAATAGTATGAACAAAACTTGCACTATACCAAATTTGAACATCTAGTGAAATTTACATTCATACTAAATTTTCTGCATCGTGGTGTTTTTTTTTTTGCATTCATTTTTTACTTTTATTAAAGGTTTAAAACATATATATAAACACACACACATATATTACATTTTTGTATCAAATATCATCTAATGAAATAAGATAAAACAAGTTGAATATTTAAAAAGATAGCTGACAGTTGTGAGGAAAACAGTAGTAACAGGGTCATTGGGGGAAGGCTATTTCAGTAGTCAAGGTAAGAGAAGGTGGTGGCTTAAACTAGAATAGTCAGTGGAGATGGAAAAAGGTGGATAAATATGGGATGGTGTTGCAGATTGGGTTTCCTGGGAAGCTGCCTCTCAGAGAGTGAGATCAGGGTGAAATAAGTGTATTATTTAGGACTCTTGGGGTCAGCACCCATGGCAGGGAAGTAAAGGGAAAGAAAGGAAACAGGCTGGGCAGAAGGAGAAGCTGGGCTGTGATGCAGTCTCAGCGAAGCCTCAGCTGATTCCCTGGGGTGGGGGTGGCGAGGACACCGAAGCTGGGATGGCTTTCCAGAGTAACCCTGTGTTAGGAGTTAGGCCTCAAACATCCATCTCTGTATGGCTTCTTGCCCCTGGGAAAGGGGGGTGACCTTGAGTGAGGTGGCTCTCCTGGAGGTGAGAGCAACTTCCAGAGAGGGCAGAGGGCTGTGAGTTGTCAGCATACCCAGCAGCTGTGGGCATACGTCCCCTTGTCCCCTCTGCTGGGCACGTCACAGCATCCACTACAGATATGTGTTTCGGGAATAGCATTAAATGTGGGAAGAGGGTTACTGGTTTTTCACTTTGAGAGCAGATGGTGGCGCCATTTACTGAGGTAGGAAGAAGAGGAGAAGGAAGAGGTTTGGAAGATGGAAATCCAAACATGTTTTGTAACAGTGAAGATCAAATTGCTTATTAAAAATTCAAAAGGCAGTGGCAAATTAGACAAGCAGTTAGATGTGGACATGTGGACTCTTAAAGAGAAGTCCAAGTTAGAAAAAAAAGTTAGTAGACATGGTAAATAGATGGCTTTTAAAGCTCTGAGACTGCATAGGCTAATTTAGGAAGAATGTACAAATAGAGAAGAGGACCCTGAGCCAGTCCCAACCACCCTGACTTTAGAAGTGAGATAGAGGACAGGAGCCAGCAAAGGAGAGTGAGAAGAGCCCACAACATGGGATGTAATGAGAGCCAGGAAGAGGGAAAAAGTATTTCAAGAAGTAAAAGTGGTTGTGTCAAATGCTAATGAAAAGTGGGGTAAGACAAAACTAAGAAGAGAGACCACTAGATTTGGAAATTATGGGGGGTTACTAAATAGACGGGGAAACAGTGGAAACAGGGTCAGACTTTATTTTTCTGGGCTCCAAAATCACTGCAGATGGTGACTGCAGCCATGAAATTAAAAGATGTTTACTCCTTGGCAGGAAAGTTATGACTAACCTAGATAGCATATTCAAAAGCAGAGACATTACTCTGCCGACTAAGGTCCATCTAGTCAAGGCTATGGTTTTTCCAGTGGTCACGTATGGCTGTGAGAGTTGGACTGTGAAGAAGGCTGAGTGCCGAAGAATTGATGCTTTTGAACTGTGGTGTTGGAGAAGATTCTTGAGAGTCCCTTGGACTGCAAGGAGATCCAACCCGTCCATTCTTAAGGAGATCGGCCCTGGGATTTCTTTGGAAGGAATGATGCTAAAGCTGAAGCTCCAGTACTTTGGCCACCTCATGCGAAGAGTTGACTCATTGGAAAAGATTCTGATGCTGGGAGGGATTGGGGGCAGGAGGAAGGGGACGACCAAGGATGAGATGGCTGGATAGCATCACCGACTCGATGGACGTGAGTCTGAGTGAACTCCGGGAGCTGGTGTTGGACAGGGAGGCCTGGCGTGCTGCGATTCATGGGGCCGCAAAGAGTCAGACACGACTGAGCGACTGAAGTGAAATGAATGACACTGACAAGAGCAGTCCTTGCAGAATAATAGATATGTAAGCATTGAATTAGGGAGAAAGATTAAAATTGAGAAGGTGGAGACAGCTTTATAGACAACTTTTACAAGAAGGCCACTGTAGCCATTTGAATCTGAGACACTAGGGTCGGCTGCTTAGCTTTCCTAGTTTCTCAAGACAAGGCAGAATTTTTTTTAATAATATCAGTTGTCCAATAAGTTGGTATATTGTTCAACACAGTGCAGACCAACATTATCAGGATCAAAAGCACATCTCAGAGTCAGGTGCAGCCAACAGGTTATGAGTTTCTGACTTCCACAAAATAAGCTAAGTATTATGGCAGACCATGCTCTAGGACAGAGTGCAGGGAACTTGGGCAGGCTAGAAGGGGTAGAAAGTTGGGTAAGTTTCCCTTAAAATGGCCCTACATAGGAAGGCAAGTCTCAGATGGACTTTCTCAAGGTCAAGATTGAAAGAGGAGGAAGAAAAATTGCTGGCAAACATTTGTGGTTATATCACCTATCCTCTGATGTAACACTTACATTTTGATTTCTGTGTGGCCCTCTCATTGATGGTATTTAGGTAGGAGAGCCGGATTGTCAATGGCTTTTCATTTCAGCTGCTTTGAAGTTTGGACTTTATTCTGCAGACAGTAGGAAGCCACTGAAAGTTTTACAGGGGAAAGATCTAATCAAAGTGAGTTTTTAACAGGATTATTTCTTCAACAGTGAGCAGGAGTCAAGCAAGGCTAGGTTAGGAGCAGAAGGTCCACATAGGAGATCCTTCTGGTTGTGGAAATGGAGACAAAGAGGTACAGATTGATGGGTATGTGGCAGTAGAAAACAAAGACAATGCTTGGGTTTCCAGTCTATATTATTGGGGGGTGTGTGTGTGTGTGTGTGTGAGAATGACAATGGAGTTAGGTGGGCTGACATTTCAAAAACAATAGTAGCCCATATATGATGGCACCATATGGCTTATAAGTACTTTCACATCCATTATGTCATTTGCCCTCACAACGCCCTTGTGAGCTATTATTATGCCCATTTAACAAACACAGAATCTGAGACTCAGAGAGGTTAAATGATTTGCCCATAAGGTCGCAAAGGACGGGCTTGTCACTCTGTGCTTTGACAGTGCCCTCCAGATGTATTCTGACTCTCGGTGGCCTATGGGCTGGAGTCAGCCTGTGTGTGCCTTTTGAAAGGCGTGTCCTGAAATTTCAGTTTCTTGGAGGCGTTAGCTCAATTCTGTTTCTCTGATGCTGGTTCCCTGTGAACTTTCTGGAAGAGGCTATAATTTGCATATGATAGCTTGAGAGAAAAAAAAAGTTTCCCATTTTGACTCTAGGCCTTCTCTAAAATAAAACATTAATCCTCTCTCCTAAGCAGGGTACCAGTTATATTATTAAAATTCATCCTATGAAAGCCAAATCTTGATAAGCTGAGATGAGAAAATGTGTTTACCTCACCTCTCACTGCCTGCCACTTTCTCAGATAAAAAGCTGGGAATTCCCTTCTGATGGGTGAGATCTATTTCATTATCTTAACCACAAGTTGACAGACCCAGGGGCTTAGGTGTTAAACCAACCTGTAGGTCAATTCTGACTTCTTGAATTACTTAAATGTTGGGTTTTTCTCTGGCATTAACTGAAAGGAACTCCCCCAAGGACTAAACTGACAGCCTTGTTTTCACTTATGGACTAAAGGCTGATTCTTATCCAAACCAAGATGGTGGACTGAAAGACTGTCAGAAGTATGCGGATGTGATGTTACCTTGCTGATGGCAGTCTTCCTCCAAAGCAGGAATTTCTAAAATCTTAGAAGTATCTTTCCTTATAAAAGTCTTTACACTTTTCAGGTCTTTTACCTTTAAAAACCTTGTGAATTTTCTTCTTGGTAATTAAAATCCATCTTGAATTAAATACAGTTGCCCTGATCTTGTCAAAAATGATGGCACTTTCCTAGAGCTTCATTTTCAGACTTAGAAAGCAGTTAGATTTTTAAACATTGATTTGTACTGCCATCTAGTGATATATTTCATTGCAAAGTTCAACACCTTAGAGCACATTTCTGTAGGTCTGCTGAGTTACCCTTAAATATCATAGAATCGAGGATTTATGTTGCAGATAGAAAGCAAATTAGCTCCTCTACACAACACACAAGGCTAAAAAAATGTTTAACATAGATATAGAAGGGAGTTCCCAAGAGAAGTTCTCTTAAACCACAGAGGCTTGGATTAGCCTTTTTATTTATATCTTTGATTTTAACCGTAATTATCCTACATAAATTGTTTATTCCTCCTAGGCAAAGAAATTCAATCCTGACTGACTAATTTAATGGTCACTTTGTTTGGAAAAATAGAATTGCATACAGTTAAACACAAAAGCTACATTATGTTATCTGAGTTCAAATCCTGGCTCAGAACTTGCAACCTGTGTGTCCTTGGAGAATTATGAAACTCTCCCAGGCCTCAGTTTCCTAAGCTACAAAAGCAGGATAATAATCAAATCTATCTCACAGAGTCATGCAAGACACTACGCTCAGCACAGAAACTACCACAAAGTAGATGCTCAGTGGGAACACAAGGTACCATTGTGTTGGTAGATCCCAGGCAGCCTAATTTGCATAGTCCCCCAGGATGCAGAGATAGAACAGCCTGTCCCATCCCATTAGCCCGTAGATCTTTGGACACGAGGAAGATCCAAGGTCAGGTCTCTGGTCACTAGAATTACTGTATGAACTGATAATTCTAGGTAAATACCTGAACAAATTGAAAATAGAGACTAAAACAGATTTTGTACACCAGTGCTCATCACAGTATTATTCACAGTAACCAAAAGGTGGAAACAGCCCAAATATTCATCAGCAAATGCATAGATAGACAAAATGAGATATATATTAATACATCAAAGGAACGCTGCTGCTGCTGTTGCTGCTGCTGACACTTCAGTCGTGTGCAACCCCATAGATGGCAGCCCACCAGGCTCCTCTGTCCATGGGATTTTCCAGGCAAGAGTACCAGAGTGGGTTTCCATTGCCTGCTCCTCAATGGAACGCTGTGCAGCCTTAAAAACAAATGAAATTCGGATGCATGTGTGAATGACCTTGGAAACATTATGTCAGACACAAAAAGATAAATGCTGTCTGATTGCACAATATATGTTATCTATAGTAGTAAAATTCGCAGAAACAGAAAGTAGAATGATAGCAATGGCTGGTGGAAAGAGGCAAAGGGGAATTATTATTTAATGAATACAGAGTTCCAGTTCAGGATGTAAAAAAAAAGCTCTGGATATGAAATAGTGATCTTAGTTGCACAATAGTGTGAATATACCTAATGTCAGTGAATTGTGCACTTAAACATGGTTAAAATGGACTGTGAAAAACAATATGGTGGGTTCTCAAAAAACTAGAACTACTGTACAATCCAGAAATTTCACTCCTGGGTATATATCCAAAAAAACAAAACACTAATTTGAAAAGATAAATGTGCCCCAATATTCACAGCAGCATTTACAGTTGCCAAATATGGAAGCAAGCAAACTATCAACAGATGAATGAATAAAGAAAATATTACACACACACACACACACACACACACACACATACATGCACACGTACAATGGAATGCTGCTCAGCCAAAGAAAAGAATGAAAGTTTGCTATTTGCTGCAACATAGACGGACTTAGAGGGCATTATGCTAAGTGAAATAAGTCAGAGAACGACAAATACTATATGATATCGCTTACATGTACAATTTAAAAAAATACAACAAACTAGTGAATATATGAAAAAGGAAGCAGACTCACCGATACAGAGAACAAACTCGTGTTTACCAGTGGGAGAGGGAATCAGGAGGGCAATACAGGGGGAGGGGATTAATAGGTGAAAACAATTATATATAAAATAAGCTACAATGATTTATTGTACAGCAGGGGGAATATAGCCAATATTTTGTAATAACTGTAAATATAGTATAACCTTTAAAAATGTGAATCATATATATATTATATACCTATAACTTATATAATATTATACATCAACCATACTTCAATGTAAAAAATTTTAAAGAAGAAATAATAAACCATGCTGGAATATGGAATGTGCTGGGAGATACTGAGAAGGTGGTTCTTGAGTTGGCCTCAGGACTAAGCCAGCTTTAAATGATCTAGGGAGGAGAGAGGAGGGGTGATATGGGAGGACCCAGCCTGTGCTGAACATGTCAGGGAACTGGAAGGACAACCTTGACGGCTTCTTGACACAAAGACTCTGCTACCAGTAATGATTCTATTCTGTTTAGGAAACAAAATAATAAAACAAATAATGGCTAACCTTAGGTAATGCTAAAGACTTTGTGTTTATTATCTTGCTTAACCCTCATAACATCATGAGGTGTGCGTGTACTAAGTCGCTTCAGTCGTGTTCGACTCTGTGCGACCCTGAGGACTGCAGCCTGCCAGGCTTTTCTGTCCATGGGATTCTCCAGGCAAGAATACTGGAGTGGGTTGTCATGCCCTCCTCCAGGGGATCTTCCCGACCCAGGGATCGAACCTGCGTCTCTTACATCTAACCTGCATTGGCAGGCGGGTTCTTTACCACTAGGGNAAAGAATGAAAGTTTGCTATTTGCTGCAACATAGACGGACTTAGAGGGCATTATGCTAAGTGAAATAAGTCAGAGAACGACAAATACTATATGATATCGCTTACATGTACAATTTAAAAAAATACAACAAACTAGTGAATATATGAAAAAGGAAGCAGACTCACCGATACAGAGAACAAACTAGTGTTTACCAGTGGGAGAGGGAATCAGGAGGGCAATACAGGGGGAGGGGATTAATAGGTGAAAACAATTATATATAAAATAAGCTACAATGATTTATTGTACAGCAGGGGGAATATAGCCAATATTTTGTAATAACTGTAAATATAGTATAACCTTTAAAAATGTGAATCATATATATATTATATACCTATAACTTATATAATATTATACATCAACCATACTTCAATGTAAAAAATTTTAAAGAAGAAATAATAAACCATGCTGGAATATGGAATGTGCTGGGAGATACTGAGAAGGTGGTTCTTGAGTTGGCCTCAGGACTAAGCCAGCTTTAAATGATCTAGGGAGGAGAGAGGAGGGGTGATATGGGAGGACCCAGCCTGTGCTGAACATGTCAGGGAACTGGAAGGACAACCTTGACGGCTTCTTGACACAAAGACTCTGCTACCAGTAATGATTCTATTCTGTTTAGGAAACAAAATAATAAAACAAATAATGGCTAACCTTAGGTAATGCTAAAGACTTTGTGTTTATTATCTTGCTTAACCCTCATAACATCATGAGGTGTGCGTGTACTAAGTCGCTTCAGTCGTGTTCGACTCTGTGCGACCCTGAGGACTGCAGCCTGCCAGGCTTTTCTGTCCATGGGATTCTCCAGGCAAGAATACTGGAGTGGGTTGTCATGCCCTCCTCCAGGGGATCTTCCCGACCCAGGGATCGAACCTGCGTCTCTTACATCTAACCTGCATTGGCAGGCGGGTTCTTTACCACTAGGGCTACTTGGAAACACCATGAGGTAGAACTGTACCTCAACCCATTCTACAGAGGACTAAACTGAAGCTCAGGGAAATTCAGTAACTTGCCAAGAGCATGTTGCTAGAGAACAGCAAAGTTCCAGACCCTGGCTCTTAACTGCTGGGTTCAACTTCCTCCAGTTAATCAGTGACACAGTTTTCACTCTTGGCATTTCCCCACCACCTAGATAACCAAACAGAAAGGTAAACTAATGTTAAATTAGCTCCAGTTAATATTAAATAATAAAGCATTATCTGAATTAGTCTCAAAGTGATGATTCTTAAACCTTTGGGAGTGAGAGTCCCCTCTGAAAATCTGACATCAATTAAAGACCCTCATCCAGAAATATGTGTGTAGACACACAAAGTCTGCTTTGAACTTCAGGGACTTCCTGAAGCCCTGGAAGAGCCCTAACTTACCACTTCATGACCTCACACTTGCAGTCCCCCGAAAAGCCCCTCCAAGTGCAGATGGTGTGGGTGTCACATTCAGTCCCAACATCCCCCCCCCCATTAGCACAGATCATCAAGGTTGCTGGCACAGCTGCTCTGCCTCTGTGTGCTCAGTGACTCAGTCATGTCCAACTCTTGGCGACCCTGTTAACCGAAGGCCACCAGGCTCCTCTGTCCATGGGATTCTCCAGGCAAGAATACTGGAGTGGGCTGCCAACATGTAATCAAATCATAAACTCTCTTCAGCCATATTTGTTCTACTGAATAAGCATTTGAGTTCTTGGCGAGCCTCATGGTCTGGGAATGCTGATGCTTTCGTTCTGCCAGAGTGAAGGGGAGCAGGCCGTGGGTGGGCCTTCTGATAGAAGGTTGTGTGGCCAGATGCTATTGCTGNACTCTCTTCAGCCATATTTGTTCTACTGAATAAGCATTTGAGTTCTTGGCGAGCCTCATGGTCTGGGAATGCTGATGCTTTCGTTCTGCCAGAGTGAAGGGGAGCAGGCCGTGGGTGGGCCTTCTGATAGAAGGTTGTGTGGCCAGATGCTATTGCTGATGCCTCACATACTGTCAGGTGCTGGGGTGGTCAGAAGTCACTTCCACCCTAGGGATCAGGAAAATAAACAAACAGAATTAACCGAACTCCCGTCCTGGAGCAGTCCTGCCCCATGTGTACTGGCGGAGGTCAAAAGTGTAATTAATAGTTTCCTTTCCCCTCACTTTGAGTTTAGCAGCAGTGTTTTTCTCCTCTTTCATTTTTTTCTAGGCAAGGAACAAAACACAGACAATGTACTATGATGTTAAAAAAAAATGTGTTTAGGAGACAGATGTAGATTTAAATCCTAGCTTCACAACTTACTCAGGCAAGTTACTCAGCATCTCTGAAACTCTGATTTCTGTTTTAGAAAATGTGGACACCAGTGTTTATCTTACAGAATTGTTGTGAGGATTAGATAAGACAATACACTTATGTTCCTGACACATAATAAGTACTTAATAAGCAGCCACTAAAACCAGACCTCATGGTACTTACATTTCTGGCTATCAGGTTTACACTGAGATTAATAACCCCACTGGATGGGTTTGCATAAGTCCTAGCATATCAAAAGCTATTGTGATCTCAAGGAAATATAAAAGAGTCATAAATCCTAACCTCCATAGTTCAGAGGCCATAACTGCTTCCTTAGATTCCTCTTCATTCTTGGCACAGAGCTTGGTGAACAGCCGAAAGATGGCAGATACATGTGGACCACACGTTACTATGGGAGAGCCAGGATCCCCTTTAAAAATCAATAAGTGGAGCAGATGTCTTGTTTACTGTTAACAAGACAAGAAGACAAGGTTAGTGTTAAATCATAACTACCTTGAAGAACACTTTGTGTCAGGGAGAGGCTTGGTCTTCAGAGGTTCTCTGCAACCCTCTGGTTCCCTGAAAGGAATTGGCTATAAAGCACCTTTGGGCAAGCCCTTCATCTCTGAGCTTGGATGTTAGGAAAAGCTTTGGGGAAATCAGCTGGATTTACTTATATCCCAAATCTTCAAAGCCAAAAAAGAATTTGAATTTACAATGAAAGACTCACAATACCTTAAAAAGTGAACAAAGTAGAACTCAGGATCAAGGGGAAAAGGTGAAGCAGATGTGATAGCCCTAAAAATACCACAGCTGTAAATTTCACTCTACACTTTTTGAACAAAAAGAGAGACAGAACTTTTCCTAGCTCTCATCAGAAAAAAATAAAATGCCATTCATGGAGAGAGGCACAACTCTTTCCTGGTACTAAACTCTGGTGAGAATTTCTCATATAGAACATACATAAGGAGCTGGAGTCATGCCAGGTCTGTCCTCAACAACTGTTTTACAGTAAATAAATGGTTTTAATAGCCGTTTATTGTAGTGACCTCAAGGGAGATGTCAGACAACACGAGAACAAGGGACATTCTAGTATTGGTGGCTGGAGTGTCTTCCAGAATGAGTGGCTTAGTGTCTTAAAAAAGTCAGTATCCTGAAAAGAAAGGACGAGGGAGAAATGTTTAAGCTAAAAAGAGGCAAGATACTGAAGATACATAACCATTTTCAATGCATGAATCTTGCTTGCTTAGTGAAGAAAATCATTGTAAGACATTTTGGTGATAGTCTAAGAATCATGAATATGGATTGATTATATTTAGAAGATATAGGGAATTATTGTTAGAACCAAGGACACACAGTGATAAAGAATCTGCCTGCAAAGCAGGAGGCACACAGGAAACGTGGGTTCAGTTCCTGGGTCCAAAAGATCCCCTGGAGGAGGGCATGGCAATTCACTCTAGTGTTCTTGCCTGGAGAATCCCATGGACAGAGGAGCCTGTGGGATACAGTCCATGGGGTCTCAAAGAGTTGGACATGACTGAAGCTACTTAGCACATACACACATGATAATGGTACAGTGGTGTGTGAAAGACTATCTTTATCATTTATATTTAGAAGTGCATCCTACAACATTTAAAGGTAACTTAAATATTTACCTTTAGGGAAATACACATACATACATACAAGAATGATATTTGACAAAATGTGTAAGCTGTATTGAATTTAGTGAGGGATACATGTATTGGCATATATCCTACTATGTGTTTGAGTATTTTCACAAGAAGCAAAAAAAGACACAGGGAGAAATCTCAAGAGTAGCATGTACCCTACATGTGCCAGAGAGAAAAGCCTGCAAAGTATGCTGGGTATACCAGGCTAGGAGGAAATAACTTGTTATGGACCAAATTATGTCTCCTCCTCAGTTTGTTATATTGAAGTACTAACCCCCAAAACCAAAGAATGTAAACACAGTGGGAGATAGGCTCTAAAGTGGGGTCATTAAGAAAGACCCTGATCCAAGGTGACTGGAATTCTTGTAAAAAGAGAAGGTCTGGACGCAGACACACACCCAAGGAAAATGGTGTGGAGATGCAAGGGAAACACAGCCATCTGCAAGACGACGAGGGAGGCCGGAAACAGATCCCCCAGAAGGAACCAACGTGTGGGCATCTTCATCTGGAACTTCAAGCCTCCACAACCGCAAGGAAATCACTTCCTCTTGTTTAAGCTGCCCAGTGTGTGATACTGGGTTAAGGCAGTCCTAGCAAACTAGCAGAAAACACCTTGATTTGCCGCCAGAGCCCAGGAAGGTTTTCCCGTATCCCGCCAACCTTCCCTGGCACTGCAGTGCGAACTCCGCAGAACCCACATGAGGCAGAGTGGGACTGCAAGGCTCGTCAGAAGGTAATACCTTCTGAACAGGCTGCTGGCACCCACACGCTCCAGACCCTGAGACCGCACATCTGAGCAGCAGCAAGTCTGACACATGTTGGTCCTTTACCTTTCTGGGTTTTCTGCCTTAAAGTTTAAGATGTTCTGTGAGTGTGTGTGTGTCTGTCTGTCAGTGCACACACATATAGTGGGGAGGAGGGAATCTATTCCATAACATCTTACAGAAAAACCCAAGTGAAATTTTTGGACAACCTGATAGCTTTCAAAGTCCTGTAGCTAATATCTACTTATTCTAATGAATAATTAACAGTTAACATTCAGAATTACAATCGATATTCAGGTGGTATGCTGCCATCAGTTCAGTTCACTCACTCAGTTGTGTCCGACTCTTTGTGACCCCATGAACTGCAGCACACCAGGCCTCCCTGCCCATCACCAACTCCCAGAGNAATAATTAACAGTTAACATTCAGAATTACAATCGATATTCAGGTGGTATGCTGCCATCAGTTCAGTTCACTCACTCAGTTGTGTCCGACTCTTTGTGACCCCATGAACTGCAGCACACCAGGCCTCCCTGCCCATCACCAACTCCCAGAGTTCACTTGAACTCACTTCCATCAAGCCGGTGATGCCATCCAGCCATCTCATCCTCTGTTGTCCCCTTTTTCTCCTGCCCCCAGTCCCTCCCAGCATCAGAATTTTTTCCAATGAGTCAACTCTTCGCATATTTGACAGTTAAAATGCTGAAGTAACTTCACACTTGTGGACACATAGCAATACCCTTCTCATCACCCTGGCTCGTTTCTGGAGTCTCCCCACAATCTGGCAGGTAAGGAGTTAACACCCAGTACCTGTGGCTCTCCAGAGCCTGCTCCAGCAGCCCCGCCCTGTTCTGAGGAGAGCAGCTGTCTCTGCCCTTACCCGTTGTCATGTTTTTCTAGTCCATCCCTGTTTTGTGCCTCCCAGTGCCGTCCTCTAAATTATTTAAGATACATTATTTCACAACAACTCCAAATCATATACCATTAGTCTTTCTTTTTACATATGAAGAAACTGGGACTCAGAGAAATTATATTAGTAACCCAGGGTCACAGGCAGAGTTTGTAACCACTGCTCCCTATTTTCTGGCTGAACCCCCTGGAGTTGATTTGTCAGAATTCTTCTATCCTTAGAAAAGAAAAAGCAGAACAGTCAAGAAGAGTCGAGAGGCTGCAGCCCCAAGCCCTGGGGAGTCTGAGTATCCTCGGGTAGCCCCTTTTCTCCAGGTCAGATTTCCCCAGATGAAACACTGAGAGCTGGGACATAGTAAAAACTCACAAAGAACATGCCATCCTACAACCCAACAGTGTCTAAGGGTGCACTGAAGTTCTGGCTCCGCTCACTGCAGGCGCTACAGAAAGCATAGCACCCTCACCTGCAGCCATGGTCCCCCATGGAGGGCAAGGTGGGGCTGAACAGGTGGGTCTGACCCACTTTAACCCTTCAGAGCAGCGACAAAAACCTGCACAGCTGTCTGAAGAACAGCTGGATGTTCTTCTGGCCCTAAGAGTTTTGCCGCAGGAACCTTGCACTCAAGTTCCTGAGAGTGACTTGCCCCCTTAGCGCAGGCTCTCCAATCAGGCAGTACAGGGAGGCCCACCTCCTTTCACCCTGGCTCCGGCCTCCTGATTTCCAGGTGACCTTCTAACTTGGTTTCTGCCTTTCCTGTGGCACTTAACCCCAGTGTGACCTGAAGACTCGGTAACCCTAAAAACCAGTCCTGCTCACCAGCTGGCCTGGGTACAATAGCACCGGGAGAGCAAAGTCATGGGACTGAAACTGGAAGGAAACCTGTTCATGAGAGAAGCAGCTGGAAACCAGGAGAAGAGAGAAAGAAAGGCCAATCCTTACCTCCTACGGGACCCTAGTAACAGGATTTCACAGTAAGAGTCACTGAACCTGCCTAAGACCCCCTTCCTCTCCTGATGAAGGCAGTGATGCTATCGGAGCTGCCCCCATCCCCACAGCCTCCCCTGCAGGATTCAGAGCAGTCCTGCGCACAGGAGCTTTGAGATGAGGAGTGAGGAGAGGGGCTGGGGGGGACCCTGGGTAGTCAGGAAATGCTCTTCATCTAAGGCTACTCTCTAATTAAGCACCAATGAAGTATTTCTGAGGGCATATATTAAATAATTTTAAATAACTGATAAGTCATTATATCTATTTAAAATTTCACAAGTACTATATTTTCACTGAAGAACAAAAAAAGAGGAAGAAAAAGAGAGAAACGTCACCCATAATACAACTCGGACATAAGTCACCCATAATACAACTAGGTCATAAACACTTTCAACACTTAGTTTATTTATGCTTTTCACGCACACACACAAATTAGCTACTACAGTATATCCTCAACAATAGATTATAAACATCTTTCCATGTCAGTATAATCACTTTTGCCACTCCCTTTTAATGACTGTAGTGTGTTTTATTATATGGATAAAAGGTAATGGTTTACGCCACTCCCCTACCGCAGTCCATTTGGATCATTTCTCATGGAATTTAAATCCTTTTATGAAGTGGCAGACGCTGAAACCAGAAGGGGTGATATCCCAGCCTTTTAGTTTTCAACCCCATTGTCTCCATCAGGCTGACTCCTTAACCTTTTGTACACTGTGCTGCGTTATACTCAACCTCACGATGTTTCCAGATGTTTTCCTGTGTGAGCCCCGTCCTGAAACAGGTGTGGTCAGGGCCCCAACCTCATCTCTTACTAGGCTCGCCCCACACCTCAGCCCTCAGAGATAACAGATCACGGCTGAGACAAAAAAGGTGACATCAGCTAGATCTCATTTTCAGCATCTTTATTAGCAGAGAGTGATTTTCCAGCTACACTGTTGGTATCTCCCTGCCCGTATCAGAGTTTCTGCCTGATTAGGCTGGGGGCCCTGGAACTTGCTAGCAGTGGGAGAGGGCTGAGATAGAGTAGAGACAAAGAGATACTAAGTAGGGAACTTAGTACACACAGACACACACACACACACACTACACAGGCATGTTCCAGAGCCTATACACATAGGAGATAAGAAGTTTTCATGAGGAGATGAAAGTTATGTCTTATACATTTCAGGTTCTGGAGAAAAGCCAGGACCTGGGGACTAAATACAAGTGTCTATTTTGCCTCAAAAGGAGGATGCCAGTGTCAGAGGTGTTCTGTGGATACTGAGCCAGCTGTGGGCTGATACTGTCAGATATCTATTTTACACCACTGAAACCCCGTCATTTTTCATAGTCTCCCTGATACTGCTTGCACGTCTTTCCCTTCTCTCATTTTCTCATTACAACATTAAGAACACCCTTGAGACAACAGAGCACCTTTAACCCATTAAGACACAGCTTCTGAGGGAGAAAAAGAGACGAAGGGGGGTCAGGGGAGGCTACTCCTGCTTTTGGCAATTGAAGGGAGGTAGGAGGAGGGGAAGTCTCCCCCTCTGGCAGGGTGTGTCTGCACCGCGCAGGACAGCCACACCCTGACTTCCCTGCTTCCTGCTCTGCACGGGTACCCGCCCTCTCTGAATTGCCCAGACTTGAAAAGCTGAAGCCAGCTTTGTCTTTGCTCTCTTTTCTCCCACACCTGGGCATCATGTTCTCTGGGCTCTTCCTTTCCACTTCCCCACTCCCAACCCTCTCTTTGCATTTCCATGGCACCTGCCCTAACTCAGGCCTTTCCCCCAGACACCTGCAAGCCTTCCCCAGCCCTCCTCGACCACTTTAAGCCCTCCCAGCCCATTCTCACCGAACGCATGTATATCCCTAAAGAGTGATTTGCTTTATGTGGTGCTCCTGCTACAAAACATCCCATGGGCCCCCTGGCCTGGCAAGAAAAGCCCACCATGAGCAGGCTTTGTCCTGCTCTCCCACCCTGCCCCCAGCTGCTTCCACTCGTGTCCATGCAATCCAGTCCTCCCTGGAATGCCCACCTTTCCCTGGAATTCCACCCCAGGAGTGCCCAGCTGGTCTCATCTCTGCCTTCAAAGGGTCTGCCAAGCTTCTCTCATCAAAGCGATTCTCCATGAATCTTTCCCTTATCTCTGAACCGCAAGAAAGTACTCCCACTTCTATGGCTTTATTCTCCATACCTTTCTCTGCCCTATATTTTATTATTTGATTATCTCTCCTATTGGATTACATTACCTAAAGGGCAGGGGAAGAGTTTTGTTGGTCATTGTATTGGCTGCAGCCCAGGCAATTCTGAGTTTCTGTGAGCTGGTTTGGTAGTTATGGGTAATTATCCTGGCAGCTCTATGGGATACACTACAGGCTTGAAGACAGAGTCACTGGCCGTGGAGAGCTCAGAGGCTCAGCCACCTCCTTGGTTCCCACGTTCCCTCTTCTCTTCCAGAAGAGCTTAGGCTAGTGTTATAAAGTGGATTGCGTCCCTCTGCCAAAATTCACACGTTTAATCTTAACTCTTAGTACCACAGAAAGTGACTTTGTTTGGATAGGGTCTTTACCGAGATAAATGAGGTCATTAGAGTGGATCCCAATCCAGCTTGACTGGTCTCCTTGTAAAAGGAAATGTGGACCCTGAGGAAGACAAGCATAGAGACCCTGAAAGGACATCACCCATCAGACAAGAAACTCCAGAGGCCGCCAGCAGCTGGGACAGAGGCCTCAAACAAGTCCTTCCCTCACAGCTCAGAGGAGGAACCCACCCTGCCCACACCCTGATTTCTGACCTCTGGCCTCCAGATTGGGAGATAGATAGTAACTTTCTTTTAAGATAAACTACCCAGTTTGTGGTGCTTTGCTAGGGCAGCCCCAGCAAATGTCTACAGCTGGGCTCCTGAGCAACAGGAGGAAGGCAAAGCCAAGCCATGGAGATGCTCTGGGCAGGAGAGCAGTGGACTCCCCAGCATGAGTAGCCCCTGGCAGCAGCTGAGCCTAGGCTGAGAGCCAGCAGTTGGCCTGCTGGACCCAGCTCTCTGAAGAGAGTACCCTTCTTCTGTACTTGGGCAGAGGCGGGCAGCACTGGTGATGGGAGCAGGAAACCCCACTGAAGGGCAGAGTGTCCTTCCAGGCTCCAGATGCTTCTAGGCAAACTCTTTCAAAATGAAAGAGATGGAAGGACAGCCTAAACTCTGCAGAGGCTCGGCGCTATGCCCAGAAACCGCTTCCTAATCACCACCTTCCACTGTGGATTCTGGCACCCACCTCCTCAGCATCATGGGGCCAGGGATATGGACAGGCCTCTTCTCCTGACTCAAAGGGGAATTTCCCCAACCTCCTTACCCAAAATATGCTCTTCCACCCCGGGGAGCCCCACCAGACACGCTCATTGTTTGAAGATTGATTGGATATAATTAGGTTCGCTGAGTGGAAGGGCTTCCCATGAGCAGACAGGAAAACTAAGGAGCTTTGGGCCTTGCATTCAGGCTGGTAGCTGGCAGGAAACGCAACAGAACTTCTGCCCCCTGGAGTCAGCCCCATAACCTCCTATGGTGAAGGCAGCAGGCAGGAACAGCAAGAGCAGAAGCCATGATCTCAGGAGGAAGCCTATGCCTGGGGCCCAGGGCCATGGAGCAGCTGTGACACTGTATACAGCCAGCAAGCCCCTGGCAGAGCTCACACGGATACACCAGACCCTTGCTCTGAGCACTCGAAGCCTGTACTGCCCAGGACAGGAGCCACTGGCCACAAGTGGTTCCTGGACACTGGAAATGTGACTAGTCCTTCAAACTGAGACACGTAGTTAGAGTGAAATATATACTGGACTTGGAAGACTTAGTTATGAAATAAATGAACATAAATGTTAATATTTTAAAGTACTAAAGTCAAAGTGTTAGTTGCTCAGTGGTGTCTGACTCTGCGACCCCATGGACTGTAGCCCACCAGGCTNGACACGTAGTTAGAGTGAAATATATACTGGACTTGGAAGACTTAGTTATGAAATAAATGAACATAAATGTTAATATTTTAAAGTACTAAAGTCAAAGTGTTAGTTGCTCAGTGGTGTCTGACTCTGCGACCCCATGGACTGTAGCCCACCAGGCTCCTTTGTCCATGGGATTTCCCAGGCAAGAATACTAGAGTGGGCTGCCATTCTCTTCTCCAAGAGATCTTCCTGACTCAGGGATTAAACCCAGGTCTGCAGCATTGGAGGCAGATTCTTTACCATCTGAGCCATCAGGGAAGCCCCTTTAAAATGGATACTGGTATATATATGTGGTGTTAAATAGATTATATTACTAACATTAATTTCACTTATTTATTTTTTACCTTTTTAAATATGGTGACTAGAAAAGTTGATAATTACATGTGAGTCTCACATTTATAATTCTCTTGGAAGGAACTCCTGTAAACGAAGCATCACGCCTAATCTTTAGCATAGCCCAGTGGCCTTGCTAATCTCAGTTCCCTTTTAAGGACATAATGCACAGGCCCTGAGGGGTTGAGAAACTTGCTCAAAGACACACAGCCAGCAAGAAGAAGGAAAAATAAAAACCAAGGGACCACAGGAGTGGTAGCAGAACGATGAGTATGGCTTGAACTAGGACAGTGGCAGGGAGAGAGGGAAAATGAGCAGATGGAGCCCCTTTCTCAAGTGGAAACACTCTCCACCAGAGGTCGTGTGTGAGGAGGAAAGGGTGACCCAGGGCTCTGGTCTGAGGTCTAGGAGCATTTGGGTCACAGGACTTGAGTGACACAAGGAAAGAGGCACCAATGTAACATTCAATCCCAACTTTTCCATTTACTCACTGTCTTATCTGGACATTATGTCACCTCTGGGGACTCAATTTCCGCAGCTGGAAAATAGGAATAAAATAATAGAACCTCTCAGAGTTGTCATGAAAAGGGAACAGGAAGGTGTGTATAAAAGCAATGCATACGTGTTTGTTGGTTAATTGTTTAAAAAGAGAGAGAGGTTTCAGGGACCTAAAACATTCCTGTCGTCCCCTCTCCTGTCATTTCCCAGGCTTCCTGACCAGTGATTAGGTCCCGGGCCACCTCCCCTGGGAAGCACTTCCTAGAGAGCACCAGTGGAATGGCTTGTCTCCCAGGGAGGGTGTCTAACTAGGGCTACAGCCCCTTTCTCACCCAAGAAGCTAGGCCAGGGCCACAAAGCCAAACAAACTCATAGTGTCAGGTCAGCCCTGGGAAGAAATCCAAGAGGTGGGACCCATCTAGGCTCCTGTTCCTCCCCCACTCCCACTGACTGCCCCCCAACAAGGGTCAGGATTCCTGGTGCACAGACCCACAGATGCTCAGTGACATACCTTCGGGGGCAAACTCAGCTCCCTCTCATAGACTGTCTTTACTGTGCCAGGACAGAACTCTCCATCCTGTCCAATGCCACTATATTCTAGGAGAATGGCACCCCCTGGAGTTGTGCAGCAAGACCTCTGCGAATTAAGGTCATGCTTAGTCCTGCAAAGCCCAGGCACAGATCTGAGAGATGGATGGAGGGTGTTTTGAGAGCTCTCTCTGTCCCTTTCTGTAATCCCAGGCAGGCGCCTTCCCTGAGTCCTCATCTTCCTTACACACCGTAGTCCCAGATGGAAGGAGATCTGAACTGAATGACGGGTCCTTCTGCCATCCTGCCCTGCCCTTGATCCTGACCTTGGTATACTCAGTTCACATTCCTATTTTATTGGGCAAGGTAGATCCTACTCTAGTCTGGTTTGTGGTGCTTAGTAAATGTTTGTTGAATGAATGGATGAATGAGTAAGTCCGTCTCTGCTAAGATCTCTACCAATAATTGTTTGCCACAGAGATCGTTGTATTATAAGGGCAGGTTCTTTTTTTTTTTTTTTTTTCTTAACATATATATTTTATTGAAGTATAGTTGACTTACAATGTTTCAGGTGCACAACAAAGTGATTCGGTTATACATATACACATATATTATTTTTGATATTATTTTGCATTATAGGTTATTACAAGATAATGACTATAGTTCCCTGCACAATACAATAAACCTTTGTCGCTTATTGCATATCTTTTTAAAATTAGAAATCTAGCATTCTATTCATACTAAGTCAAACAAGTAGAATCAAAATGCCATAAATTTTTAGTTAGGCAAAAATTCCTAAGTTTTCTAAAATATATATTATATTTATTATGTATGTATATGTATACAAAAGCTTTTCTACTATGCTTGATAAAGGCTTCAGAAAGAACATGAAAAGAAAAGGGAGAAGTCGGAAAACATAAATGAAATGAAATGGGAGCACAGAATATGAAATAGAAAAAAATGAAACAAACTACATAAAAGATCATTATACAGTCCAGTCGTTTTTAAACATAACAACAGCAACTTCTTTCAAACCAAAACAACTTCAAGAGCCAAAGGACTGACCACTCTACTATGGTGTACCCGTTGTGACCTTGGGGAAAAGGAACTTTTTCAATCCTTCTCAGATGATACAAGTAGGCAACAACCTACTGCTAACACTTGCCTCAGCCTCCCTGTGAATGGTTTCAGGTGGACTGGACGGAGCCTTGGAAGAGAACTTTCCAGCTGTATTCCCTGGCAGAATTCTCTGTAACAAGGCTGATTTTTCTCATATTTTCACCCAACTTCAGTATCCAGGCCTAAGGTATCAGGGCCACACTTTCCACACCTTCTGAAGGAGCCTCACCTCCTAATTAATCTTCACAGAGCTTTTCCTCATCTCCTATTTTTGACCCTTTGTGTATCATTTCTCATCAGGGCTGGAGTCTAGGGTGAGATGATTTAAGGTACTCCCCACAAGGTATAAAATTTAAGGGGGCACCAAAAACCTCAGTAATTTTAAGATGAATAATATTTGGATTAATCATTTAAAAAAATCAGAACTAATGCAAACTAATCCACGATGAATAAAATATCAGAAAACATTTTAATTATATTAAATATTATTTATCTTGGTTATTGAGTTTCTTGGCACTCCCTTAAATTGTGTGCTGAGGTGAGTACCTCACTCGGTCAGGCTAGTTTTAGTCCCAGAAGAGTGGAGTGCACTAATCTCAGCTCTCTGTCTCTAACTGCTGTTGGCTTTAGCATAGACTTTAACTAGTGAGAACCAGCTTGAAGGATATCAGTAAGTTGGTGATTGGTCTGGAGCCCAATAGACTGTCAGAAAGCCAGGGGAACAGATAGGCAGGGGGCCAAGTCTATTGTTCCAGAGTTTCCACAGGCCTTGAATGGCCCTTGGGCTCTGCAGTCTGGTGATCAGAGGNAACTCCAATACTCTGGCCACCTCATGCGAAGAGTTGACTCATTGGAAAAGACCCTGATGCTAGGAGGGATTGGGGGCAGGAGGAGAAGGGGATGACAGAGATGGCTGGATGGTATCACCAACTCAATGGACATGAGTTTGGGTAAACTCTGGGACCTGGTGATGGACAGGGAAGCCTGCTGTGCTGCGTTTCATGGGCCGCAAAGAGTCGGACACAACTGAGTGACTGAACTGACTGAACTGATACAGAAAGGAATTATTCTAATAACTTTATAATATAGTAAGCTAACTCTGTCCCTACTGTGATATATCCTCAAGATAAAAGGAACTATGTCTTAGTTTGCCAGGGCTGCTATGAAAAAATACTTCAGGCTGGGTGGCTTACACAACAGAATTCTCCTACCTCACAGTTCTAGCAGCTAGAAGTCCAAGATCAAGGGGTCAGCAGGATTGGTTTCTTCTGAGGCTCCTCTTCTTGGCATGTAGATGGCTATTTTCTCCCTGAGTCTTCACACAGTCTTCTGTGCAGTCTCTGTCTTAATCTTCTCTTCTTATAATGCCACCAGTCATAGGGTTAGGACCCACTCTAATGAATTCAACCCTAATTACCCCTTTGAAGACCCTATCTCCAGATATTGTAATTTTCTGAGGTATTTCAGCATATAAATTTGGAGGCACACTGTTCAGCCCATAACAGACTATAAAGAAATTTAAAACTATATTCCATGCTGCAGTGGTAATACTGGTATTGGGGTATATAGTTTTTAGCCTGAACTAAGCTCCTAGACACCCTGAAGCAAAGATAAACCATACCTGTTTTCCTTTCTAAATTCCTGACCCGAAACATCATGAGCAAAATTTAAAAGTTAAGAGGTATAGTGGGGTGGGAGGTGGGAGAGAGGTTCAAGAGTGAGGGGACATACGTGTATCTATAGCTGATTTGTGCTGATATATGGCAGAAAGCAACACAACATTGTAAAGCAATTATCCTCCAATTAAAAATAAATTAATTTTTAAAAATGTAGTTATTTAAGCTGCTGAGCTAAGTGATAATTTGTTACACAACAATAGTAACAAAAAGAGAAGCCTTTCTTGTCCTCAGCCCCTACCAAGAAAAGCAGTTTTCGGGCAGGTGGTGGGGACTGAATTTTATCAGTCTTCTAGCTATCATTCTACCTACCAGTTTGCAGGATTAGGGAACATGTTAGGGGAACATGATGTCACAAAAATATAATCAGGCAAGTCCAGAATGTGGAAATCTCTACGGGACAAATAAACTGGCTTTATCACCAACACAAACGAAAAGTTGCAAGAAGAGAAAAAGAAAGGAAATTTGTTGGTTAAAAAACTTGAGAGACAGATCAAGAGGTAAATTCGCCTTGGGGGCATTGGGTCCTGATGCAGACAGACCAAAACAAAAATATTATTTACGATACAATTGGAAAAATTTGAATACTAACTGGATATTTTCTGTAATTAAAATTGTAGTTCATCTTTTCAAGCTTGATAATGTTATTGTAATTATATTTTGTCCTGTTTTCTTTTGTTTTAAGGGTCTTTATCCTAAAGAGATAGATAGTGAAGAATATGGATGAAATGAGTTAAGGTGTGGGATTTTTGTCAAAATAATTGTGTATTTTGTGTAATCTGGGGGCACAGGGAGTGGAAGGATATAGTTGAAACGTAATTGGTCATAGGTTGGTAATGTCTTAAGCAGGGTGATGAGTGTATAGGAGCTTATTTTATGGTTTTATATTTGAAAATGTCCAGTAATCGAAAGGGTTGTTGATGTTGTTTTTGCTTATTTTTTTGAGCAGAAAACTATCCTTCAAAATGTTTGAAGGTATAATTCACTGAACAAGCATTTCATTCAATATTAATTGAACACTTACTGTGTGCCAGGTCCTCAGTTCAACTCTGAGGCTGCAGATGTGGATTGATCATGGTACTGCCTCTTTGAATCTAGTTTATGGTCTAGTGGCAAAGAAAGCCTGTACACAAATGAAGTATAGGACAAAAACATGCTAAGTATTACAAAAAGGAATAGACTGTCTAGAACAGTTTCAAAAGCATTTATCTTTACCGAATCCATTCCCACCCAACCAGGACTTAGATGCTTGACTCAGTATTTACATATGAGTATTCCAAGGCCTAGCATAATATGTTTGAATGTGTATTGAAAATGTGACCTCAAACTATTTGAAAAACTCTGTGCTGTGATATGACTGCAGCTTTTCCAGCATTACAGAGCAGGAGAAACTCCATGTATCTACTTCATGCTTGTCTTAGTCAGCTAGGGTTAGCAAAATACCATACATGGGGTGGCTTAAACAACATTTATTTCTCACTGTTGTGGAGGCTGAAAGTCCAAAATCAAGGTGTCAGCAGATTCAGTTCCTGAAGATTGCTTTCTTCCTTGCTCAAAAATAGCAGCCTTCTGGCTGTGTCCTTATGTGGAGATAAAGCGTGAGTGCCTGGGTGTCTCTAATCCCATCACGAGGGCCCCAGTCTCAATGCTGGCACCTTAAACTAATGATCTCCTAGAGATTTCATTTCCAAATATCATCACAGGAGTTAGGGAGTCAGCATAGCCATATGGAAGGGAAACAGTCCATAGCAGCAGTCTACTTCAATGTATCTTTAAGGTACAACCCACAGACCCAGCTATAACACCATGACCTGGTGAGCTTTTAAAAATATCCAGTATCAGAAATCTTGCCCCAGATTCAGTAGGTCTATGTTGAGCCCCGGCATGTGACTTTTTAATAACCTCCTAGTAACTATCTCAAGCGTCCTAGATGAGAACCACTGACTTGGAAATGGCCATTAGTGGTGGCCACATGTGGGGGGAGGGGCAACTAAAACATTAAATTCCGTAGGTCAGTATTTCCATCCCCCAATTTCTACTTTCTAAGTTCTAAAATTAATTTTTATTGGAATATAGCTGATTTACAATGTTGTATTATTTTCTACTGTACAAGAAAGTGCATCAGTTATACATATATTCATTCTTTTTAATTTTACTTTTTAAATTAGTTTTTATTGAAATATAGTTGATTTACAATGTTGTGTTAAGTTCTGCTGTACCTGCAGAGTGAATTGATTACACATATACATATATCCAGTCTTTTTTAGATTCTTTTCCCATATAGGTCATAACAGAGTATCGAATAAAGTTCCCTGTGCTAACGGTGGAGAAGGGAATGGCACCCCACTCCAGTACTCTTGCCTGGAAAATCCTGTGGATGGAGGAGCCTGGTAGGCTGCAGTCCATGGGGTCGCAAAGAGTCAGACATGACTGAGTGACTTCACTTTCACTTTTCACTTTCATGGATTGGAGAAGGAAATGGCAACCCACTCCAGTGTTCTTGCCTGGAGAATCCCAGGGACGGGGGAGCCTGGTGGGCTACTGTCTCCGGGGTCACACAGAGTTAGACATGACTGAAGCGACTTAGCAGCAGCACAGCAGCAGCAGCAGTGCTAACAGTAGGTTCTTATTAGTAATTTATTTGATATATAATAGTGTGTATATGTCAATCCCAGTCTCCCAATTTATCCCTCCTCCCCGCCTCCATTTTCCCCCTTGGTAACCATAAATTTGTTTTCTACACCTGTGACTCTATTTCTGTTTTGTAAATAGGTTCATTTGTACCAGTTTTTTAGATTCCACATATAAGCAATATCATATGATATTTGTCTTTCTCTGTCTGACTTCACTCACTATGACGATCTCTAGGTCCATCCATGTTGCTGCAAATGGCATTATTTTGTCCTTTCTTATGACTGAGTAATATTCCATTATATATATGGACCACATCTTCTTTACCATTCCTCTGTAATGGACATTTAGGCAGGTTCCATGTCCTGGCTATTGTAAATAGTGCTGCAGCGAACATCGGGGTGCTTGTATCTTTTTGAATTATGGTTTTCTCCTCATATATGCCCAGGAGTGGGATTGCTGGATCATATGGTAGTTTTAGGGTTTTTTTTTTTCTTTGACTCTTAATGACTTTTATTTTTTAATATTTGGTTGTGTTGGCTCTTCGTTGCATCTCTCAGGATATTCATTTCAGTGTGGCCTCCTCTCTACTTGTGCATGGGCTCTGCAGTTGTGGCACAGTCTCTGTAGTTGCAGTGCCCAGGCTCAGTTGCCCCATGGCATGTGGGATCTTAGTTCCCCGACTACAGAGTGAAATCATGTCCCCTACATTGCAAGGCAGATTCTTCACCACTGGACCACCAGGGAAGTCCTCATTTTTAGGTTTTTAAGAAACCTGCATACAGTTATTAGCAGTATGCAAGTTTCTTAAATTAGTGACTGTCCAATTTACATTCCCACCAGCAGTGTAGGAGGGTCTCCTTTTCTCCACACCCTTTCCAGCATATATTGCTTGTAGATTTTTTTTTAATGATAGCCATTCTGACAGTGTGAGGTAGTACCTTACTGTAAGTTTAGATTTGCGCTTCTCTAATAATTAGTGATGATGTTGAGCATCTTTCCATGTGCCTCTTGGCCATCTGTATGTCTTCTCTGAAGAAATATCTATTTAGCTCTTTTGCCCATTTTTTGGTTAGTCCAGCTTGTATCTGCATTATTTTCTTTGGCTGCAGCACTTCAGAAAGCAACATGACATTTTGGGTTTTGTTTCTTTTTTTTTCCTTCCCAGAATGAGAAAACTCTTCTTCAACACAGGACCCTTTGCATTTTCTTTCCTCGTATTTCAACTTCATTTAACATTTTTGCACCCACCCAAGAAAAAAAATTTTTCTAGACTGTTTCAAGGGATTACACACATGATTTATTAAAATATACATTGTTTATAAAACCGTGACTTTGCTTTCAGTTCACTAAAATGTGCAATGCATTTCATGGGACTAATTTCTAAAACACTTTGGGTCTTAGAATGGGTTTCAAGATGCTACAACTAACTAGTGACTAGTCGCAAACTCATTTGCTTAATTTGTTAAAATTTTGCTTCTTCTGCCTTGTGTCACTATTGCCCGCCTGTATGTGAGTTCTCGGCTTCAAACCACCAGCCTAAAGTGATAGCGTTCCCTGTCCCATGTGTGCCGGGCACAGTGAAGGACAACACAGGAGGAAAACACACATCCCTCACCTTCAAGATTAAAACGCGTATGGGGAGAGAAGAAATCACAAGGGATTAGAAAAGCAGTTTATAAAGTAATGACCATGTTCCAAATTTTTCCTTGTTTAGATTCCTTTTCAAATGTGTATTTTTCTGCCAGCTTAATTGACTACATAAGCTGAGTGATTTGTTTTCTTCATTCCTCTGACCAAGCATGGGCTATCAGGGAAGGCAATCTGGCATTTTCCAAAGGCCTATGAAAATAACTTGAGCTTTGTATAAATTTGCATGAAAGAGGGAATAGCCATGATCTTCTGTCACTGAAACTTTTGCACAAAGCTTAGGTGTCATCAGAGTTCTTTATTGAGAGGATTCAACTTCCAGGCCGTGCTTGGAATGAGCTGTCGTCAGGGACATTCTCCACCCTCCTCTCCTTTCACTCTCACTTTGGTCATTGCTGTTACGTAAACTCAGTCATTCTTTCCCTTCAAGCTCAAGTTTGCTCATCTGGGCAGTACCTTTTTCCAATGGACCAGCCTTCTGTAACCTCTACAGGGAGCTTTGTCACAAACATGGGTCCTAGTTAACCTTATGAACTGGCAGAAGGATATTTAAACTCTTATGCTTAAGAACTCATTTATTTTTAAGCCACATTTTATAATTCTCAGACTCTGAGAATGGAAAATCATGCCACAGGCCTTAGAGACAGGCGATTGAGATCTGGCTAATGAGTGTCTCCTTTGTTTTGAATAGCTAGCTGTTCTCACCATTTCAAAGCACTGACTCCAGTTCTCGACACTTCCTTCTTGGAATCTGCCAAATGCACCGCATTGTGGGGCAGCATGCTCTGGATCTTTGGTCCTGGGGTCAGGCTCTGATGCTGTACATTTGATTTTACACCCTCTGAGTCCTCCTCTTATTCAGTCAGGGCATAGACATAAAATGCCTGTTTCATATTTACTGAATTCTCCTTGGGAAGAGAATTACAAGAGGTAAGAGAGCTAATTTCCCAAGAAACACATCTTAAAGGGTACAGCTGGACTCCAGGAAATTTGCCACCTGGCCTGCCGGACAGAACTGTTCAGCAGGCTCTTCATGTGATCACAGTGCCTTGTCTACTAAACACCCCTTGAGATTTATTTTGACTGTAAATCAGATTTACACGGAATCCAGGATTTCTGCCTGCTTAGTGCTGCTAGCAATTCAGAATCTTTCTTACTGCTTAGATGTTTATTTGCCTATTGTACTGAGATGAGCAATGTGACTGGTATCTCTGGGAAGTGAGGGCTTGGTCTAATTATCATGACAAGATCTAAGCTAATTTTATGTTTGTAAAAATTGGGCATAACCACATACTGTATGATTCCATTTAATGAAATGTCCAGAAGATGTAAATCCATAAGCTACAAAAAGTAGATTAGTGGCTACCTAGGATCTGGGAAGTGTGGGGGGAGAGAAGCAATCAGAGTGGCTGTTTATGGGTATGGGGTTTGTTTGGGGGATGATGAAATGTTCCAGAATTCTTCATGGTGATGGTTGCACAACTCTGTGATTATACTAAAGACCATTGAGTCATACATTTAAAATGGGTGAATGATATGAAATGTGAATTGTATCTCAATAAAACAGGAAATACACAGGCAGCATCAGGGAGAGTGTGTACACAAACTACTCCAGTGAAGGGGACAAGTCGCCGTCCGTCCCTGTAGGAGTCATCTGGTCTCTGACCCTGTTTACTCTGACCGTATACACGCTTTCTATTTGGGGCCTTTTTATAACATTACAGTTAGTGAGCAACAGTTAAGAACCACAGTGAGGCCTTGGTTACAGCTTTTCTTTGTTTTCCATCAACAGTAAACATGACTAATGTCTCCATAGCTCAACTCAACAACATACATGGAATCAGGAGGTTTTGTACTCACACCACGGGCTGCTGGGGCTGACCAGCTGGAGATATATCTCCTTAGAGAGACAGTGGTTGGCTAAACTTGGGCTCCAGAGCCAAGATGTTGGTGAAGGGTGGGAAATCATCTTCCTCTGACCTGGGGTGAAGGCTGCTGTGGAAGGAAACCCGAGAGCAGTGAGAGTTCTCTTTCTTGTCTGGACATATAGGCTGGGAATTCATGAGAAGAGTAGATTTTGAGTTCAGTGTTCCTCTAACTATCTTCCAGTCCAGCACCCCTTCTTCTACCTCAACCCCCCCGTCACTGACCTCCAAGGGAAACAATACCAGGTCAGGGGCACAGGAAGCTGGGCAGGGGGTACCTATGATGAAGTGACTTCACCAGAGAAAGAGTGCAGCCGAAACAGAGTATGAGACAGCTCCCTCCTGTCACTTAGTAAAAAGGGTTTGTGATGGTTAATTTTATTTGTCAACTTGGCTGGGACACAGTGCCCAGATATTTGGTCCAATATTATTCTGGATATTTCTGCGAGGATGTTTTTGGATGAGGTGTACATTAAATCAGTGGACTTTGGAGAAAGCAGTTTGTCCTCCATGATGTGGGTGGACCTCATCTGATCAGTCGAAAGCTTAAAGAGCACAAAAGGCTGGCCTTCCCAGAGCAAGAGCGCATTCTTCCAGCAGACTGCCTTACCCCTGCATCTGTAGCATCAGCTTTCCCTGGCTTGCTAGCGGAACCTGTGGATATAAACCACAACAGTTTCCTGAGTCTCCAGACTGCTGCTGGCCTCTGCCATCAGATTTTGGACATCCAGGCCTCCACAATGGCATGCAGCAATTCTTGAAAATAAATCTCCTTCACTATATATACAGATCCTCTTAGTTCCATTTCTCTGAACACCCTGACTGAGGCAGGCCCGTAGTACTCTCTCTTTAGGAGTGACACTTGAACCAGAACAGAAGTACCACTTTGATCTCACCAACAGGAGATTAGCAGATGGCAGACCAGGGACAGGAGCTTCCTGAGTAGGAGCTGAGGCCTCAGTGCAGTGGTTCAGTGAGCACCGCTGGTGAGAGAGCCACCCGAGAAGTGCTCATGGTACCTCCACGAAAGGAAGAGGTGCTAGAACACCAGCCTTCTGAGCTGTACCCATGGCTGGTTTTACCCCTGGAAAAACTACAGTGGGTGCAACTGAAATACTAAAGCATTTCCTGCCTGCCAAGCTGGAATCTTCATGTTGAAAGCTTCTTATAGGGAGAGTCAGTCCAGGTTGACTCTACAGGCTTGGAATGGGTCATTTTGAATTTCTGTTCATTTTTGACAAAGCTAATCAAATGCTCATTAGGCACGGGCAGCAACAGAAATCTCCATGTTCAGCTTCCTGAGCCGCCTTCAGACAGTGGAGGCTCCCCTAGCAAATAACAATCGGCAACTCTGTGGAGTCCTTGTGCGCTGGGACAATGCTTGGCAATCAGCAGGGGCTCATATCCTGAAATAAATAAATGACACCCATTTAGTCATGCTTGCTGTAGACTATGAACTTCTTTGAAATATACAGACACATGAACACTCTGAAAGGAGTCACGCTGGTAAAAAAGATGGCAGGAGAAAGGGGCTTGGTATTTAGGAGAAAAGGAAGGGAGCTGCACACGGGCAGTTACACAAAGGGAGGTGTGGAGGAGGAAACAAGGAAGCAGGAGCAAGGCAAAGGCCATGGCCAGCTGAAACGGCCAAGTCAGCCAGAACGCACACTGCTTGGTCTTTGAAGACGTTTCCTTCAAGTCCCACCCTGCTGCGAAGCCTAAGAAAGCTGGGATGGTCAGGATTTTTGCCTGGGAGCCTCTCAGACATATGCTGTCCTGCTGCTCCTTTGGCACACGGTGTGGTTTTCTGGAATCATAAACATTTCTGTACAAATGTCCTGATTCTCTACTTAAAATAAAGGCAGGCTCCCTCGGCCCTCATTTTTGGAATAATATACTCTTAGTACAAGAAATATGAACCAACCTAGGAATTAAGCACAAAATGAATTAGCAAAGTTGGTGCTTATAAAATAGTTTGCAGTACTGAAAGAACAGGCTTCTGGGCTGGTGCCTTCTGCAGTGACTCCCTGAAAACCCAGAGAACTGACCCCTGCCCAGCAAGCACCCCCAGGAACTACAATCTCTGCCCAGCTTAGGAGGGTGGGGGATCGGGGGCTGTCCCTGCAGCTACTGAGTTCATGAACACACTACAGTTGCTATACTTGAGAAATGTAGAAGTTAGATCAGGAACCTCCTGTTGTTGACGACATGACACTTGACCAAGCAAGTGCAGAGAATGTTTCAAAAACATTAAAAAAAAAAAATCCCACCACTAGTAACAATAATGGGGACCACTTTCCTGTGCTTTCAGTATTTGGAAGAGTGGTGCTTAAGTGGTTGGAAAACCTGGCTCTTGAATGGTGCAAAGTAATTTTTTCTTTACCCTTGGAATCTTTCATCTGTCTCCACCAAGTATATCTTGGAGGACAAAAGGGAGCAAGCCCTTCTCTCTTCTCTTCTTCTCCCTCCTGAACCCTTGAGTCACCTGTCAGCTCTCTGCCCCCTCAGTCTTGCTTCTCCCCTCCCTCCATTCCTGGCTGGCAGTGATGTGGCTCTATCCAGGCTTCTCCCAAGTGGAAGGGCTTAACCTACTTCTTCTGGACACTTCTGGACACTGAGCCATACATATCTAATACCTCATTTAACCCTCACGACAATCCTGCAGGATGGTATGTTATTCTCATTTCACCGATGAGGAAATGGACAGTCAGAGAGGTCACACTGCTAGGAGTTGGTGGATCCAGGATTTGAGCCCAGCTTTGCTTGGCTGCTGATCCTGGGCCCTTCCCACATCATTAGATCTTGTGTCATTTTGCATCCCCTGCCCATAGGACAGAGGCCTTCCAAAAGAGCCTGGCGATCACTCCAGGTGCATGCACTGAAGGGACCCCATGGAAGGTGCCAGTCTCCAGGCCAAAGCTTTCTGGAGCCCATCACTCATAGCAGGGGCTGTTGGACCTCTTTCCACCCTGGGGACTCCTTCCCTGCACACATCTTCATTTCTGGCACATTCTTTTTGAAAATGAACTTGGTGGGAACTTATGGTTTCACTCTCCAAAAGTCCACAAAATTCCAAGCAAACCCCAAATCTTGTAGGTTGCAAGGAGTAAGTATGTTATTTTTGGCAGAAATAATTGTAATTTGGCAGTAAGCTTCTAAAAACATAATAAAAGTACTTTTTAACATCCTGTTTTTTCTTCCTTTTGTTGATTTTTGAGCATTTCTTCCCAAGCAAAGAGTTATGCAACAATTTTCAAAATTGCCAAACTTTTGTTTTATTGGTACTTTTACTTGGTTCCTTTTCTATGTTTCCTTGCATCTTATCTGCTTTGAACTTTAACCTAGGAATTGAAGTGACCATAAAGCATGCAGAGAATGGCCTAGAGACCACATGGGGCTGGATAAGTTTCCTGGAGCAAAGTGAAACCTCTGAAAAGCTAATTGCGGATGGTAAAGGTCATCCTTGGTCCCCTGGCCATTAGCAGGCAAGCCTTGAGCCTAGGAATATGGATGTCTATGATAAATGGTCCTTGCTCTTCCTGCACCAAAAATTTCAGATCCCTGTGTCTTCAGTGGGGTTTCAGAAACATCCATTCCCCATTTCCCATGAAAGCCAATCTGGTGCAGGTGTTAGGAGTATGGTTAGGAAATAGACATCTTCATCCAGATCTTGGCTTGTGCAAGTTACTTGACCTCTCTGTGGCTCAATTTCTCAACAGTTAAATGACAATGATAAAGCATCTATTTCATAGGGTTGTTATGGGAGTTGAAAAAGGTAATGCTACATATAAAATGTCCTGGCC
>SJYA01000613.1:499781-590207 GCA_006410615.1 Neotragus moschatus | reverse complement strand
GTCCCTGTAGGAGTCATCTGGTCTCTGACCCTGTTTACTCTGACCGTATACACGCTTTCTATTTGGGGCCTTTTTATAACATTACAGTTAGTGAGCAACAGTTAAGAACCACAGTGAGGCCTTGGTTACAGCTTTTCTTTGTTTTCCATCAACAGTAAACATGACTAATGTCTCCATAGCTCAACTCAACAACATACATGGAATCAGGAGGTTTTGTACTCACACCACGGGCTGCTGGGGCTGACCAGCTGGAGATATATCTCCTTAGAGAGACAGTGGTTGGCTAAACTTGGGCTCCAGAGCCAAGATGTTGGTGAAGGGTGGGAAATCATCTTCCTCTGACCTGGGGTGAAGGCTGCTGTGGAAGGAAACCCGAGAGCAGTGAGAGTTCTCTTTCTTGTCTGGACATATAGGCTGGGAATTCATGAGAAGAGTAGATTTTGAGTTCAGTGTTCCTCTAACTATCTTCCAGTCCAGCACCCCTTCTTCTACCTCAACCCCCCCGTCACTGACCTCCAAGGGAAACAATACCAGGTCAGGGGCACAGGAAGCTGGGCAGGGGGTACCTATGATGAAGTGACTTCACCAGAGAAAGAGTGCAGCCGAAACAGAGTATGAGACAGCTCCCTCCTGTCACTTAGTAAAAAGGGTTTGTGATGGTTAATTTTATTTGTCAACTTGGCTGGGACACAGTGCCCAGATATTTGGTCCAATATTATTCTGGATATTTCTGCGAGGATGTTTTTGGATGAGGTGTACATTAAATCAGTGGACTTTGGAGAAAGCAGTTTGTCCTCCATGATGTGGGTGGACCTCATCTGATCAGTCGAAAGCTTAAAGAGCACAAAAGGCTGGCCTTCCCAGAGCAAGAGCGCATTCTTCCAGCAGACTGCCTTACCCCTGCATCTGTAGCATCAGCTTTCCCTGGCTTGCTAGCGGAACCTGTGGATATAAACCACAACAGTTTCCTGAGTCTCCAGACTGCTGCTGGCCTCTGCCATCAGATTTTGGACATCCAGGCCTCCACAATGGCATGCAGCAATTCTTGAAAATAAATCTCCTTCACTATATATACAGATCCTCTTAGTTCCATTTCTCTGAACACCCTGACTGAGGCAGGCCCGTAGTACTCTCTCTTTAGGAGTGACACTTGAACCAGAACAGAAGTACCACTTTGATCTCACCAACAGGAGATTAGCAGATGGCAGACCAGGGACAGGAGCTTCCTGAGTAGGAGCTGAGGCCTCAGTGCAGTGGTTCAGTGAGCACCGCTGGTGAGAGAGCCACCCGAGAAGTGCTCATGGTACCTCCACGAAAGGAAGAGGTGCTAGAACACCAGCCTTCTGAGCTGTACCCATGGCTGGTTTTACCCCTGGAAAAACTACAGTGGGTGCAACTGAAATACTAAAGCATTTCCTGCCTGCCAAGCTGGAATCTTCATGTTGAAAGCTTCTTATAGGGAGAGTCAGTCCAGGTTGACTCTACAGGCTTGGAATGGGTCATTTTGAATTTCTGTTCATTTTTGACAAAGCTAATCAAATGCTCATTAGGCACGGGCAGCAACAGAAATCTCCATGTTCAGCTTCCTGAGCCGCCTTCAGACAGTGGAGGCTCCCCTAGCAAATAACAATCGGCAACTCTGTGGAGTCCTTGTGCGCTGGGACAATGCTTGGCAATCAGCAGGGGCTCATATCCTGAAATAAATAAATGACACCCATTTAGTCATGCTTGCTGTAGACTATGAACTTCTTTGAAATATACAGACACATGAACACTCTGAAAGGAGTCACGCTGGTAAAAAAGATGGCAGGAGAAAGGGGCTTGGTATTTAGGAGAAAAGGAAGGGAGCTGCACACGGGCAGTTACACAAAGGGAGGTGTGGAGGAGGAAACAAGGAAGCAGGAGCAAGGCAAAGGCCATGGCCAGCTGAAACGGCCAAGTCAGCCAGAACGCACACTGCTTGGTCTTTGAAGACGTTTCCTTCAAGTCCCACCCTGCTGCGAAGCCTAAGAAAGCTGGGATGGTCAGGATTTTTGCCTGGGAGCCTCTCAGACATATGCTGTCCTGCTGCTCCTTTGGCACACGGTGTGGTTTTCTGGAATCATAAACATTTCTGTACAAATGTCCTGATTCTCTACTTAAAATAAAGGCAGGCTCCCTCGGCCCTCATTTTTGGAATAATATACTCTTAGTACAAGAAATATGAACCAACCTAGGAATTAAGCACAAAATGAATTAGCAAAGTTGGTGCTTATAAAATAGTTTGCAGTACTGAAAGAACAGGCTTCTGGGCTGGTGCCTTCTGCAGTGACTCCCTGAAAACCCAGAGAACTGACCCCTGCCCAGCAAGCACCCCCAGGAACTACAATCTCTGCCCAGCTTAGGAGGGTGGGGGATCGGGGGCTGTCCCTGCAGCTACTGAGTTCATGAACACACTACAGTTGCTATACTTGAGAAATGTAGAAGTTAGATCAGGAACCTCCTGTTGTTGACGACATGACACTTGACCAAGCAAGTGCAGAGAATGTTTCAAAAACATTAAAAAAAAAAAATCCCACCACTAGTAACAATAATGGGGACCACTTTCCTGTGCTTTCAGTATTTGGAAGAGTGGTGCTTAAGTGGTTGGAAAACCTGGCTCTTGAATGGTGCAAAGTAATTTTTTCTTTACCCTTGGAATCTTTCATCTGTCTCCACCAAGTATATCTTGGAGGACAAAAGGGAGCAAGCCCTTCTCTCTTCTCTTCTTCTCCCTCCTGAACCCTTGAGTCACCTGTCAGCTCTCTGCCCCCTCAGTCTTGCTTCTCCCCTCCCTCCATTCCTGGCTGGCAGTGATGTGGCTCTATCCAGGCTTCTCCCAAGTGGAAGGGCTTAACCTACTTCTTCTGGACACTTCTGGACACTGAGCCATACATATCTAATACCTCATTTAACCCTCACGACAATCCTGCAGGATGGTATGTTATTCTCATTTCACCGATGAGGAAATGGACAGTCAGAGAGGTCACACTGCTAGGAGTTGGTGGATCCAGGATTTGAGCCCAGCTTTGCTTGGCTGCTGATCCTGGGCCCTTCCCACATCATTAGATCTTGTGTCATTTTGCATCCCCTGCCCATAGGACAGAGGCCTTCCAAAAGAGCCTGGCGATCACTCCAGGTGCATGCACTGAAGGGACCCCATGGAAGGTGCCAGTCTCCAGGCCAAAGCTTTCTGGAGCCCATCACTCATAGCAGGGGCTGTTGGACCTCTTTCCACCCTGGGGACTCCTTCCCTGCACACATCTTCATTTCTGGCACATTCTTTTTGAAAATGAACTTGGTGGGAACTTATGGTTTCACTCTCCAAAAGTCCACAAAATTCCAAGCAAACCCCAAATCTTGTAGGTTGCAAGGAGTAAGTATGTTATTTTTGGCAGAAATAATTGTAATTTGGCAGTAAGCTTCTAAAAACATAATAAAAGTACTTTTTAACATCCTGTTTTTTCTTCCTTTTGTTGATTTTTGAGCATTTCTTCCCAAGCAAAGAGTTATGCAACAATTTTCAAAATTGCCAAACTTTTGTTTTATTGGTACTTTTACTTGGTTCCTTTTCTATGTTTCCTTGCATCTTATCTGCTTTGAACTTTAACCTAGGAATTGAAGTGACCATAAAGCATGCAGAGAATGGCCTAGAGACCACATGGGGCTGGATAAGTTTCCTGGAGCAAAGTGAAACCTCTGAAAAGCTAATTGCGGATGGTAAAGGTCATCCTTGGTCCCCTGGCCATTAGCAGGCAAGCCTTGAGCCTAGGAATATGGATGTCTATGATAAATGGTCCTTGCTCTTCCTGCACCAAAAATTTCAGATCCCTGTGTCTTCAGTGGGGTTTCAGAAACATCCATTCCCCATTTCCCATGAAAGCCAATCTGGTGCAGGTGTTAGGAGTATGGTTAGGAAATAGACATCTTCATCCAGATCTTGGCTTGTGCAAGTTACTTGACCTCTCTGTGGCTCAATTTCTCAACAGTTAAATGACAATGATAAAGCATCTATTTCATAGGGTTGTTATGGGAGTTGAAAAAGGTAATGCTACATATAAAATGTCCTGGCCCTGCCATTAACTAGTTGTTGACGTGGGACAACTCCCTTCAGTTCTGAGGTTCAGCTCTGAATAGTAAAAGTAAAGGCCTGGGCCCAAACCCTAAGATTTGGAGCTTCCTAGATCCTGGGGAAACCTACACAGGCCCCAGAGACTAGATGGATAACCACACTTAGGTGTAAAGCTCAATCACTGTCAACAAGCCATGTCAGCTGGTAGTGAAGCCAGCTTATGTAACAGAAACACAAATGAGAGGGGCAAAGACATCAGTTTTCTAATGGATGGTGTCCAAGGCCTACTGCGAGGCCACATAGCTGAGATTCTGCACAGCCCAGAGGGGTGCCTCCCTTCCACAAACATTCAGCACATGGGGATGATGTAGTGACAAAGTGAACATTGAGAACCACTGATCTGCGGGTAAGAGTATTTAATTTATCTGGTGTGATATTCTGATTTAGGATAAGAAATAGATATCTGATCTTTGTCCCTGTTCCTGGCATAATGCTCCAGAGCCCCTTTGAGTTTCTTAAATGATGAGAGTGATAAAGGTGGCTTTTTCAAAGAGATGATTTTTGGACCCTACCTGACGATGGGGGCTTGCTACCAGGAGAACCGACGTGATTAGACAGAACTTTCAGTCACATGTCCTTGACCTAAGGGGAGGGCAGAAGGGCTGGAAACTGAACTCAGTCACCAGTGATCAGTGATTTAATCAATCATGCTTAAGTAATGAAGCCTCCAGAAAAAGCTAAGGGGATGACATATGATGAGATGGTTGGATAGCATCACCGACTCTCAATGGACATGAGTTTGAGTAAACTCTGGGAGATAATAAAGGACAGGGAAGCCTGGCGTGCTGTAGTCCACGGGGTTACAAAGAGTCTGACATGACTTAGTGACTGAACAAGGAAAAGCTAAGAAGATGAGCTTAGGGGAGTTTCTGGGCTGGAGAACACGTGGAGACTTGAGGAGAGTGGCGTGCTCTGTGTCCTTTCCCCCTGCCTGGCCCAATGCAGCTCTTTCATTTGGCAGTTCCTGAGTTACACAGTAAACTATTAATCTGGAAAGTAAAATGTTTCTGTAAGTTTCATGAGCCACTGTAGTAAATTAATAGATTCCCAAGGAAGAAGTTGGTGGAACCTCCAATCTATGACCAGAATCATAGGTGACTACTGTTCTTGTGATTGTGTCTAAAGTGTGGTGGGGTGTGAATTTTCATAGGACTGAGCCCTTAGCTTGTGGGATTTGATGCTCTCCAGATAGATAGTCTTGGAATTGAGCTGAACTATAGGACACCCAGCTGGTGCCTTAAAATTGCTTGGAGTGTGGCAAAACCCACATGTTGGAATTGGGAGCAGAAACATACCTGGCATCAGAAAGATCTAGGTTCACATTCCAGCTGTGCTATTCTTTGGGTGACCTTGAGCAAGTCACTTCACCTCTCCTAGTGTTGGTTTCTCCAAGTGCTATAGTCATTATTAGATAAATAAGTATATTAAACACCTATGACAGTTTCTGAGAGAAACTTTGTTTTTTTTTTTTTTTTGGCTGTGCAGGATCTTTGTTGCTGTGCATGGGCTTTCTCTAGTTGTATTGAGTGAGGGGTACTATCGAGTTGTGGTACGCGGATTTCTTGCGCAGTGGCTTTTCTTGTTTTGGAGCACAAGGTCTGGGGCAGATGGCTTCAGCAGTTGCAGCTTGCGGGCTTTGTTGCTCTGTGGCTTGTGGGATCTTAGTTCCCAGACTAGCAATCCCTTATCCCCTGCATTGCCAGCAGATTTTCTTTAACCACTGGGCCACCAGGGAAGTCCTGAGACGAATCTTTTTTTCTAATAACTGTCATTGATTACTGTTACCATCCCCTACATTTTAGCATCATCAGCAGGTAGGAGGAGGGAGGCAAAGGGTGAACTTTCTCAGTTAAACTGGCTCTGGAAAAGGTACTCAGGTGGGCTCAGTAGATAAGGCAAGCTAGAATTTGGAGGGTTTGTCATCTTTGTTGTTAATTAATTAGGCTGTGTGAGGTCTTGGTTGTGGCAGGCAGGATCTTTTAGTTGTGGTGTGTAGGATTTAGTTCCCTGATCAGAGGTAGAACCCTGGGACCAATTGCATTGGGGACATAGAGTCTTAGCCACTGGATCACCAGGGAAGTCCCCAAGCTAGGATTTGGTCCAGGCAGCCATCAGTATCTTCAGGGGAAATGACTCTATCTGGTTCTCGAGCTACTGACTCATTCCCTGCAGTCCCAGCCCATGTGGGCTGTGGGAGGGTGGATAGGAAGTCATTTAGCAAAACAGAGTAACCTCTAAGGGACAGGTCTTCAGTCTTAATGAAGGAACTGAGGCACCAGGGCAGCATAACCAACTAGGTCACTACAGGGTGAACATCCAGCAGAGGAAGGAGGGAGAAAAAGCTATGATCTGGGTGAGCACCTCGGTGCTCAGAGTTCTGCCTCACTGATCACGGCCACCAGTGACTCTGGCACTCAGCATAGCTCCTAGCCATGTGATTACCTGGTGCCCAGGGAGGTGAGTGGTCAGTATACGGCGCACTGAGGGAGACAGGAGTAAGAACATTCCTCAACAGTGACAAGGGCCCAAACCTGGAAGAAAACGACTTTTCTTATCTGCCTAGGATGCACATGTATTTTTTTCTTAGAAAAGAGCTCCTGGGTCTATCCCAGCTATCTACTCAGTTTTTTAACAACTGTTGAAGCAAAATGAAATGGACAGGCTGGAGGATAAGAATAAATAAAATTACTTGACCTGAAGATTTGGTGGAATTTCCCCAAATAGTTTACCAAATATGAAATGTTTTAGGCTCAGACTGGGATTTTTTTTTTGTTTCTTTTTAACTTAGAAGTTGAATGCCTGAGCCTGTTATAAACTGTGTTACCAGAAGTCTGGAAGTTTATACTTCAAGTTCCCTGTTATTTTTTTTTTTCCTACTCACTTGTTTGTAACCATGCACTCATTACTCATGAGGAGAAAAAAAGTAAATCTGGGATAGTTGCAGGTTTTCTAAAGCCCTTTATTACTATTATTTTTTAAACCTGCTCCTAAGATTTTCATTTACTTTAACATCTGTTTATAGTACAGTTGCAAATACCTTTTGCTCCTCTACAAATCACTGCATGATTTTGGCCTCAGCTTTGTTTGAACTTACTAGGATTTCTTGTTTATGCTGCCTGTGAGCCAAGTGTCTATATAAGGCCCACTCAACTCCAGTTGTGTTGTTGGATTTCATCTACACTTCAACTTTGAAACAAGTTTCTAAATGAATTAGTTTTGTCTACTTGCTAATGAAATTATCACCAGCAGCACCACTATTTCCTTTTATTTATTTTTCTAAGAGGAAATGCTTCAAAGTCTCTGGTTTGAAAAAGGAGAAAAGTTGGCTTGTATTTTTATATACTGAAATCTTTTCAGATTCTAGATGACTTTTTTTTCTTTTAGCTGAGTTCATGATCATCATCTAATTTAATAATACTAATTTATCATACTTCTTATAACTGTATCTGAAATATCTTCCAACTCCCTCTGGAAGAAAAATTTCAACTTAGGTATAGGATCTGAGAAGAAAGTTTGGAGACAAATGAGTCGAGATTATTTTTTGTGGATTTCATCAAAGCCGATTTTAAAAATATGGTATTAAGCTGTTTTTTAGATCAATAATTATGTGGGCCTAAAGTTTTACATAAATAAGTAAGCAGAATTTATATTTTCATTTAGCAGTGCATAGATTTTTATTACCTATTAATGGAGTACAAAGTGCTCTTGGTAGTTATTTTGGTTTCAAGTTTGCTTCATATTTTCATGATCTTTATTATATTTAACTGGCCTAAAACCAGCTAGAAAAAAAATCCATTAGAACTCTAATGGATTGATTTCACATTTGCCGAATCAGAAGCTTTTATAAAGATCTATTCTACCAGTCAATAATGTCTTGGTCTCAGTATTTTCATAGTTGTAACTTTAGACTTTGTCACTGTAAAGAGATCCTCTTTTGGTACTGTTAGAAATAATTTTGGTTTGGAAGTGAATATTGATAGATTTATTCTTAGTTACTGAGTTTCATTTGCAAATGATTTAAAAAGTGAATGAGAATTTTTAACAAGGGAATAGAGTAAATGTAGGTGTTTTCCTCAAGTCGTCATAAAAACATGTTTAAAATAGCATTTCCAGCTCAACAATGAGAGTTGTCCCAGATCGGGGAAGATCACCATTTATATTCTGTGCTCCTGAGGTCTACTTAAAAAACAGCATGATACACATATTGTAAAGGACAGAATCCTAAATTGTGTGTTAGTGTGTGTACTTGCATGTATGTATAGCGGTCAGGAAGTAGTTTTGGGGCACAAGAAACCTGAGAAACTCTAAAGATATGGAATTATAGTAAACATGCCAGAGACGGAAAGGGAGAAAAAGGTGAACTAAGAAAACCCTGATAGTATTATTGCATCCTGTTCAGTGTTGGTAGAATGCTAAAAAAGGTTTCTATTACATTCAACTAGGAGAGATCAATTAAAGAGTGGAGAAGTGTTAGTTATAGTCAAATGCTAGGCAGGGAAAAGTAATGTCACCAGAAATTACTCCTGCAAGTTTCAGTAGAAGGTTGTAGAACAATAAGCCTTTGTTAATCCCATACTGGTTTATTCAAATAGTGTGTAATTCAAAGCAATTGCTGCTCCCCAGGCAGGAATTACAATTGCTAGGTTGGAAGGGAGAATAATGTGTCATTCCAAGGGGAAATCAGGTCTGGAAAAGACCTCTTGGTTGAAGAACCTCATATGTCCCAAAACAGCTTCAAAGCAGGCCAAGTAAAACAGACTGTGAACCGCCCTGTGAAGTCAGCTGGCCTCGAACTGAGCTGTATTTCCCTTGCTTCTCTGCTTCTCTCCTTTTTGGTGGATGGCAAGATGTTCCTAGAGCAAGGAGCAAGAGTGGAGGGGAGGCAGAGAAATTCTAGTACTGGATAAGCTATTATATAGAAAGTGACTCCTTATCCCCTAGCAGGGACATACAAAATCATTTAAGAGAACTCCATCCATGTATGGGCTTTCTGTATATTTAATTGGTGACGATGGTGAATACAGAGCATCCTCCCCTGGCATAAAAACATTGGACAAGAGTCAGACATGAGTCAACTGCAAGAGGAGGCTTGAATCATATTTTGAACAATTTTGGTCAACAATCCTTCAGAGAACAATCTTCCAGTTTTATGGTGTCATGTTTGTGGAATTAAATGTGAACAGCTTAAAATTCCACGACTTTTAAAAAGTCAGTTTTGATTCCAGTGATTGATCTGTCCATGCTTCAGGGACACCAAGCTAAGTCAGCCCCCCAACAACCTTTGGTGAGGCTATGCTAAGCTACCGGTTCTTGTGAACTGGCTAATTGGGCAAATTAATAGGCAATGCCACCAAAACCCTCATGAAGAACACTCCTTAAATGGGGTGGGCCATCTGTGACCTGAGAACTGCTTGTTAGGCACTCAGGAAATCCATAAGGAAGACCCAGAGATGATACAACTCAGTGGATTTGGATTCAAAGTTCTTCCCTGGTCTGGGATTCTGAACTGTTGCTACATGTTCCAGCATGCACTCAGCTTTCAGTGCTACTAGGGCAGAGGCACTTGCCAAATATCTGCATGCTTCCGCATCAGTCACAGCCCCTCCGTAGTGTGCCCTGTCCAACCACTGGGACAGAAGTAAACTGTGTCACTTCCAGGCTGTGCACAGGAGAGCACACACATGTGCCTTCTCCAAGCATCCTCTTCCCCTACTGCCAGGACGGTGAAGGCCCAATACTCCAAATGTCAGAGCTTGTATCAGCCAGGGCTGTTGAGCAGGATTCCCTTTTGTCTACCTCCCACTTTCCTCCTAGCCTGAATCAGTCACATAAGGAAAGCAAGAATAAACTTTCATTGTGTTGAGCCAGGATTCTGGGCTTAGCTGGTTACTGTAGCATAGTCTAAGCTAATACAGCTGCTTTTCTAGATCTTTTTGTAAAAAAAACGAAAACAAACGAAAATCTATCTGGAGAAGGGATGAGCAATCTGAGTGGTGCCATCCTTGAACCAACCTAGGAGGCTCTGCCAAGTTGCCTTTTTATGTGCTCCCAAAGTTATTCCACTCCGAAAGTTGTGGCTGTCCCTGCAGGGTGTGTTACAGGAAGAAGTGAGGAAGAGCCTGGTCAGTTGCGGGGATGATATGGGTCAGTTCCCTTCTGATGGTTTCTCTTCTGATTCACCAGCCCCCTCTTGGGATTTTAGGCTTGCTAAACATATGGTACAAATCAGTGAAATTATTCATTGTGGTTTTCATTTGAGTGAACTAGTTTCTGCTCCTAAGAAGGGTCTTAACAAAACAGGAAGTTTTTCTTGGATTTAGAAATGGAACTCTGCCTTCTGACATGAGTTTTTACCAACTTCTGCAAATCTCAATTTTCCTACTTCCTTGTTAAGAGGGTGGGGCAAATGGAAGAGAAGATATGTAATCAGAAAATGCTGCTTTGTCAGTAGTTAAGAGTTAGGGCTGACTGGGTTTGGGGAGCAGCGGGTGGGGTGGGGGTGTGGCTGGGAGAATGGCAGCCTGTCCAAAGCAGATCACCTCCTCCCAAATGACCACTTAATTTCCTACCTCTTCTATCACTTTGGCCTTGACAAAGAAGTATGAAGAGAGAAGTGAAGGGCCAAGGAACATTATGATAGTTGGTGGTCACCCCTTGATAATAACCTTTGACTTGTGTAATCCAGTGGACATTCCTCGAAGCATTCTGATATGCCTCACCCACTGGATTCTGCTACATGGGGGCAGAGAACACATTTTAGTACCCACCACATGGAGGGTACCCAAGAGTGCTTGCAGGAATACAGGAAGGAATACTTGATTCTCTTAACTATTTTTATAGTGAGATAACCACTATAGTGATTTGAATGAGAAAATCAAACAGAATTTCTATTTTATGTATGGAAAAATGGAAACATTAAGAATATGTTACTTGCTCAGTCATGCAGGGTCAATTAAGAAGTGGAACTAAAATCCAAGTCTCCCAACTTCTGTTTTAATTGTTTAACCAGTTAAGAGTCCTTTCCCCACCCCATATAACAATACAGACCATTTATCATCACTGCCATCATGTAATGTAAATTACCATCTAGATATTCTATGTAATTTATGTCTACATTTTGTATTAGACAAGACTGTCAGGAAAGACATCAAGATTCCTAACTATCATCACTAAAGGATAGTATTACAATGCCAGTTCTTAAGTCCTTACTCTTTTACTCTTTGTCCCAAGAATAAACATATACTTATGCTATCTAAAAAACAATAGAGAAGGTAATACTGCCTCTAGTTTTCAGTCTTTTCTGTGTATAGGGAATTTAGTTGGCTTCTAGTTCAACATTTTGAATTATTAATCAAGTAGATTTGGAGTGGGAAACCACAGGAAGGGAATGATGGCAGAAGATACTACTTGTCCTACTGTCTGAACTTCTGTTTTTTTATTTGAACTTATATTTTTTTATTTAGGTCTTACATTCAGCATGCAGGACCTTTAGCTGCAGCATGTGAGATCTAGTTCCCTGACCAAGAGTTGAACCCAGGCCCCTTACCTTGGGAGCACCAAGTCTTAGTCACTGGACCACCAGAGAAGTCCCTCAACTTTTCTCTGTTGTTGAACCTATATCCTAAGGAATACAGATCTAAACATTTAGTAGAACAGTGTTCAGGCTTCCTGATCCTGAAGACAAATGTACTCTTTGGGAAGAACATAGAATTGAGTTTGTCAAGCTTTCTTTTGTTTATTGGGACAAGGACCCGTTTCTACCCTGGTGATCAAGAGTGGGTCCTCAGTCCAGAACATGGTAGTTACATCATAGGTATGATTAAATACAGATGCAGAAATTTATCTAGTATTTTCAGCAGATCATATATACTTGGGTTCTCTCACTTTCCAGTTCTCTCTGATACTAACCAACTCATCCCAGCCTTTATTCCATGCTTCCACCACCACCACCCACTTCTGCCACCCCAGTTCAGAAGTTGTGCATATGGTGCCAGGATTTTGTTTAGGAGAGCTACTCAAATGAGCCTTCTTGCCATCTAACCTCTCAGGCAACATCATGAATTCAAGGCCACATCTGTCACTTAACATACATTCAAACTGGAAATTTGGTATCTCCAATTCAAACTGGAAATATTGGAAATTAATCAGGATAAGTTGACAAAAGATAAACCATGGAGCAGCAACTTAAAAGAAATTGAGCTTTTTTTATTTCTCTTATGGGGACACAAAATATGCTTATCTTCCAAGCTGGGTTACTCACTGGCCAGATTCCAGCCAGAGACTCTAGTCTGTGACCTTCCTGGGTCATCCCTGGAAGCTCCTTTATACTGTGTAGCCAGAATCTCAGAGAGAGGTTGCTAAAGCCCCCAATCCAAGTTAATTAGCAGCTCTGGTCTTTTTTTGGACATCTGCAACTCATCCAGGCTCCTCTAGATTAAAATACCTGAATGAATGCTGGAGACATTTCATGATTGTGTTTTGAGAATTCCCTCACAACTTGGAAGGTTATTCTCTAATACCATAAAGCATTTCCCCATTTTCCAAGTAAGGAGTGTAAAAAGTCACACAGCAGCATCAGGATTTAAACTTTTCTTCTTCTAAGACCAAAGCCCATTTTGTTTCCACCCCTCACTAAGCAGAGTTGGTCCAAAGGGTGGAAAAGTCATTTGACAGCATTCTAGTCCCTTCAGCATCTTCCCTGAGTAGCTTTATTTGCTGTAAACAGTTGTAGATTTCCAGAACCAGACACACCCATATAAAATGTTAATGACTAAAATGCCCTGTAAAAACCAATAGAAATGAACAGTGTATTGACATCACACTGGAATTCTGTCTCCTGCTTCTCTCCACCAGCACAGATAATTGAGAATGAACAGAATTTTATTTTTCTTAAATTTATAGTCAGATCTCTCAAATCTGACCCCCTCTGTCATTTTATGAACTTCTCATTATGGAAAAAAATGATGGTGAGTGATAATGCTTTAAGCTACTTTTCAAATAATGTGAAGTCTGTTCTCCTAAGGAAGAAACAGTCTTGTTTAAAAGAGAACTTTTCTAGGCCCTCAAGCTCTGCTGAAATTCTTGTAGAGGACACACATGTGGGCAGCTCTGCTGTTAGTGCTTATGCTTTCTAAAAGATCCAGAAACTGTAGCTTCTGGTGAAGTGCTCTGCTCAAACAGCAGGCTTTAGAAAACCACCAAAATCCCACTGGGATAAAAGAGGTTCATTTGTTTTCAACTTGTGGTCCTTCTACATTTCAGGAGGCCCATCCCCCAGGCCTGTGTCTATGGCTGATTCATAACCTTGTACCCACACAAGTCTAGGCATTCACTGGGATCCTAACCTTAAAGAGGTTAAGGTGTAAACCTGGAGGAAGTTTTTAAAGACCACAGGGAGTTGGGAGTGAGGGGAAGACGGGAGAAAAGGTAAGAGAGGAAAAGCAATTACATGATCATATACTTGCCCCAAGCAAATGAGCAGATATGTTGGGGAGGCCTGGCTGATTGAAGGGCTGCTGAATGTGGTTTCCACAGCCAAGAGCCTGCCTTTGATTCTGCAGCATGGCTTCCAGTGAGAGAGCTCACTGCCCAGCGTGGGGTGACCAGGCTGATCCGATTGTGAACACCTCCCCTCATCATCGAGTTTATTTTATATGCTTGCATGGCCAGGTCTGTGTTCCCAGCTGTAAGGCTTAGGGTGTGCAGTGTATTCCCTGAAGGGTAAATCAAAGCAGCTGCAATCTTCTGCCAGGAAAGAACTTACCGCCCCAGCTTGGAGGTTCAGTGGACAATGAGTGCAAAAAGCTTTCTGGAATAGAAAATGAGATACCCTATGGGCCAATCTTTGAAAACTGCAAGCTGCCAAGCAAATGTGAGCCATCAAGGATCTAAAAAATAACATCATTATGGCAGGGCTAGATAGATGGGCTTTCTTGACAGGAAAAATCCTCTGAACTGATGGCTGAATTCCTGAAGGGAGTTACAAGATTTTCCTTGCACTTCTGAAGACTACATAACTTAGAATTCTCTTTGGAAAGTGTTTCTGATGACCTTTGAGGCCATGGGCTCTAGAGGCTGACTCGAGTTGGAAGTGTGTCTCCGTGCCTGTAATTTATATACCCTTTAAGAAATAGGGCTGCATATACCCACCACGCTTCCAGACTCCAGAATTGGCATGAACTGACTCAGTAAGATGGGACCAGAGAAGAGAATCACATCTAGGCTTTTATTCATTTTTTAAGGTACTCATTAGCATTCTTCACATTCTCCAACTAGCAGATTATGATGAGTCAAGATCAATTACTGTCTAAGTATGTTTAGTACTGACTGATCTATTAAGTGTAAAAGATAGCTAGCAGTTATTGTGTTCTTAGTATGTGCAGGGGATTCATGTTAGCATTCTTATGATTATCATCCTCATTTTACAGATGAGGAAACTGAAGTGCAGAGATTAAGGAACTAGTTAGTGCAAGGTCACAGCCTAGTGAGTGTCATGACTAGGAAATAATGTGTAGATACACAGGGAGATATCAGTCTTGGCGGATGTTGGGAAAAAATCAAGATCAGTCACACTGAGAAGGTAAATTTAAATTTAAACTTTATTCTCTTCCAGTTAACAGCTCAGCAAAGACAACTGCTTTTGTCATTTAAAAATTTCACTAGAGGGCGCCAAACACACAACTGTGACTCTAGAACTGTTTTGCTAATATAGTTCCCATAGTGCAACAAAACATCCAATCAGTAAAGATTCAGGCCAGAAGCCCATCTCAGAGTGTGATGCAGTTTAGGATAATTAAACAGCTTTATTTCTAGCCCCGCAATTAAAAGAAAGGAAAAACCCTTGTGCTTTATATTCAGCAATTTATAATTTGTCTCTACCTGATACTGATTATTTCAAGTGCCTTTCAGCTGGCTTTTCAAATTTCTCTTTGCTCTGCGAGCTGAGTGGTGAAGAGTAACCCGGAAAAGGGTAGGGTAATCTGGATGAAAAAAAATTTTAAAAATTAAACACTGAAACATTAAAAAAATTAATTTAGCAAAGTAAATCATGCATTTTTTTTTTTAAAGAAAACAAATACCCCACCTTACATCCAAGAGCTTAAAATTAAAAGGAACAACACCCCATTCTTAACCTTAAGAGGCAACATCTTTGAGGTAACTCCAGATTCCTAAATAATGTTTATGTTTCTATTTCTTGATTTATCAAACTGACATTATTTGTCTTTATGGGCTTTCCAGGTGGTGCCAGTGGTAAAGAACCTGCCTGCCAATGCAGGTAGATAACAGATGCAGGTTCGATTCCTGAGTTAGAAAGATCTCCTGGAGGAAGGCATAGTAACCCACCCGTTTACAAAATAACTTTTATTTCCCCATATTGAGAGAGGAATAACTCAGCACTGCAGAACATTTAATTTTTTTTTACAATAACGAGATTGTTTTGTATATGAGATTTCATCAAATTATACATGATACTCATCTTTCCATGTCATTAAGCATTGAAAATGTCATTAAAAAAAAAAAACTGTAGTGTAACTTACATAAAAAATGTTCTAAAGTATAAGGAACCTCCATCTCTTTAACCAGCGTGATGACAAGATCATTTCACTCCACAGTAGAAACTGTGATATTTGAAGATCTTGTCTTAGTTATGCAGCAGTGAGAATAGTGTCTGAAGGGGCAAGGACTTAAGGGTCCTGCTGGGAATGCAGCAATCAATCAACACAAGTTAACAACTCAGCCTAGAAAAGTTCTAATTACTTCTCAACATCTCAAGATCAAATGGATCATGAATGAATTAGTGACAAGTTTGGAGTTTGTCAGTTTTTTGGTGGAAAATAATTTTTGTATGCTTAGTTCTCTTATCATTTCCTTGTAAATTATCACAAGCAGCACAGAAAACTGCTAGAGTCATCAGTGCAACTAACAACAGAAAAAAAATCTAGCATCTTTGTTTAGATCTTTTTTCACCACCCCATCTCCAATCTGCACCTGGCTCCAAATGGTAAGGGGCACGGGTTGTAAAGTACTATGGTTTGTTGTCAGTTAGCAGCCTAAAATGTACTTGGGAGAAAGCCTGTCTATTATTACTACTACATTTTTCCTCTGAAATAAAAACAGAACGGTGCTACAATCATACCAAACCTAAGCTTGTCTACCATCCCTACAGAATACTCATCCGGTACTAAGCTCTGCAATAATGGTCAAGTTGAATACGAACAGAAACTTCTTCAGAACCAGGAGCTTGAAAGGATGCCTGGGAGCTGGTAACATACTAAGAAACACCAGCTTTTTCAGATAGGAGGCCATTCCTATGGGGACGGGGAGAACTCACCTAACACAACCAACATAATTTGAACAAACAGATGCTCGATAAATATTTTATACATTTNATCTCTGGGTTGGGAAGACCCTGGAGAAGGAAACGGCAACCCACTCCAGTATTCTTGCCTGGAGAATCCCATGGACAGAGAAGCCTGACAGGCTACAGTCTATGGGGTCGCAGAGAGTCTAACACGACTGTGTGACTACCACTTCACTTCATGGGGCTGTCAAAAGGTCACGGCACAAAATTAGGAATCTGCGTATTTGGGATCTAGGGGAGTTATCTCTGGAAGAAACATGTTAAAGGTCATTTAAGCTTATTTTCTGGGAGCCTGAAACAATCAGCCCAAATAATCTGGTTCCATGAAACGCCATAAAAGAAGGAAGGATTCTGATGAACTAATGTAATCCACACTCTGGAGGTGTTTTGAAGCTGTATTCGCTATGTACAAAGATCTTGCGTTTTGCACCTGAACTCCCCTTGACTATTTTCCAGTTAATGGTTGGGTTCACAGATTACAAATGTAACTGTAAAAAGTTTTTTTTAAAGCCTACCAAAGGTTAGAAATATCAGATTGTTTATGGTGAACCTAATGTGCAGACAAGTAACTTCCTTTTAAACACCAATTTTCTTAAAGATTGCTAATTTCCTTGTTATAATAAACTCATTGGCCAGGCAAAATCCTTCTCTCCTGCCTCCACAACTAGTTTTTCCAAGTGTTTTCATTATTCTGACATCTTCATTGAAATTTAGTACCTCAAAAAAGGTTAAATTTTCTTGAGTATACTTTTTCAAAATACAGGGCTGATTTTAACTTGGTAGGTTTGTCAAAAACAGGCACCACAGTTAATTCTGCTATAGGTTGATCCAGAATCCCCATTTTAAGAACTACTGCTGCTGCTAGGTTGGTTCAGTCGTGTTCGACTCTGTGTGACGCCATAGATGGCAGCCCACCAGGCTCCCCCGTCCCTGGGATTCTCCAGGCAACAACAGTGGAGTGGGGTGCCAGTGCCTTATCCAGAACTACTGGCCTAAAAGCATATACATCATGGTTGCCTGGAATCAAATTTCTCTGGTTAGTCTCAAGCTATCCTTATTTTATACAATCAGGGAGAAAATACCTATGGAGCCATGACAGTCACCAAACTGAGTAATTTATGCGAAAGTGCAAATTTGCTTTGGAATTCTTGAAGTTCTGTCCTATTATAGGAAAGGAACACACAGCCAAATAAAATGTGCTGGATGGAAATGTGGCCTTTTTATAGAAAAATCAGTTTGTACAAACGCTGTTATTTCTTCAAGATGTTTTAGGCTCAGAGATATTGTATGCTAAGTTTATTAAACCAGTTTAAGCTCTCTTTCACCTATTTATGATTAAAATCTACAACTCTTTATTACCTTGTTTATTGCCGACCAAGGGCCTGGGGTTGAGGGAAAGCACTGAAGTGAACCAAGCCTTTGCAGGCCAAGGACCTGAATCAAGCTGTGAAATAAAAGACCCTGTACTGCAGTCACACCTTGCCAAATACTTGGTAAAATTAGTTAGCTAAATCCAGTCAGACATTTCTCAAAGATATCAGACAGATGCTGCTTTTATAGCCGTGTCCATCTGTGACAAGCAGCTACAGCGTTCTTGATACTACCAGTCCTCAACCCAGTGGGACTTTGCACCAAGATCAGTGCCACAAGGTAGAACTTGCAATCTGATCGTAGTTGCTATTTCCTAAACAAGTACAAGAATATACTTGCTAAGTTTGTATATTGCTGACAAGTGCTAAATTGTTCTGCAAAATTAAAGATGACTTAGAGGAAGACATTTTTAGAAAGACAGGGCACCTGGAAAATAAGCAGCAAAAAAAAAAAAAAGCTTAGGAGAAACACTATGGTACTGTACCTTTTAAAATTTAAGATAACAGACCTCATGTAGTGTATTTTACCACAATTAGAAGAAAATCTTATAGGGTAATTTTTGCAGTTTAAACTCCTTACTCAGCGCCCCACCCCCGCCCGTGAAACTGTCAGTAAAGTATATATTATGTATTAATGCCTCATGAAGTAAATTAAATTCTCTTATTGGTGAATGTGATTAAGTGCACAGTTCTGTTTTAAATTTTAATCATACGTCAAAGGCCCAAGGAAGGCAACTACACATAGGATGTACATGAATTGGTGACCAATTTTTAGGTTCAATACAGCTTTGTTAATTGCTTTATAAAATGCCAACACCTCACTGAAGAGTCCATCATTTCAAAAGAAAATCTCGACAATGCTTATTAAACTTCAATTAACTTTATTAGTAGTCTGTCAAGTAATGAAGTATTCATAGTAATCGGTGGTTCTACTGCACTAAAACTTTTACTTGGTCGGTGCCACATTTGAAGATTATTTTCCTAGTGAGAAGACAAATAATTGTTTTCCATTTATTAATGTCACCTATCCCACTAATTATTTTTGAATATTGAGGATTCAGGCCCTGACTCACAATTTCCTTAATGCATTAGCTTGTTTCTCTTGAAAATACAGCACTATACTTCCCTGGTGGCTCAGCGGTAAAGACTCTTCTGCCTGCAATGAAGGAGATGCAGGTCTGATCCCTGGGGCGGAAAGATCCCCTGGAGAAGGAAATGGCAACCCACTCCAGTGTTCTTCCCTGGGAAATCCCATGGCAGAGGAGCCCGGTGTGCTACAGTCCACAGGGTTGCAACAGAGTCAGACACGACTGAGTGACTAAACAACAACTAGACACTTCAGAGAGCGCTGTTGTACGACCACCTATGCAGCACTCAGCAGAGGACTAAGTAAAATCCCTACCCCTACAAAAGAAGCATGCACTATATGTACATACTTCCTGTATTTTCTTCCCATGTCACTAAGATATACGGTATAAAGCATTATACTAATAGTTTAAATATATTAAGAACATTTTTTACATGTTATTATAAATTCATTTTACTCATAGCATATTATTCCATCTACTGGCTCAGACACAGGGTATACATTTGCTATTCCTTAGCCATTTACTGGTATGTGTAGTCTGACCTCCTGGCTAACTTGGCTTCCTTTCCTGTGTACCAACTGACCCCTTGATGACCAGCAGGCTCTCTGGCTTACTGGTTACGATTTGAACATTATTTTTTTTCAGAAGTCTTAAGTTCAGAATACTTTAACTGCTCTAGTTCAGGAATCCACAATCTTTTTTTTTCTTTCTTCCGTATGGGGGGGTCACAAAGGAAATATTTTAGGCTTTTCAAACCACAGTCTCAGTCAAATAGGGTGCCCATACCCCCACAATAACACTTCAAAAATATAAACAATGTTCGTAACTCCTCAGCTATAAAGACACAGGCAGAGCTGGCTGTAGTTTGCCTAGTCTTATTCTAGTCCTTAACGGGATAAAGGGTAGATAAACCTCAACTTCATGCAAGCATGTATGGTCACAGTAACTTACAAGGGCTGGCTGAATATTTATTTCAACATGGTCTTCATCATAATGCTTTCTGGCACCTGAAAATATCACCAAGTGCTTGTTTGGTCAATTAATACAGCATGTATTAAAACATACTCACACTTTACCTTAGGGAAAAAGAAACTCAATGATTATGAAGAAATAACTCAAACTGAGATTTAAGTTTATTGTAATATGTACAATTATATACCATGTATAATTTTAGTTTTACATGTAACATCTTTTATCTCAAATAGCTTCTGAAACTTGCTGTAATTCTAGTAAGTTATTTTTGAATATTCCCAAAGATTTCAAAATAACATTAAAAAAAAAATTAAGGTTAAATTTCTCCAACAGCTCTTGCTTATTTGGTTAGTCTACTTACAAGTGAGTTACATGACCAAGTAACTTTTGCTGTTTGCCACCTACCTATCCAGTTCCTCATTTTACTCATCATGTTTTGTGGGAAAGAACCAATTTGGAATAATATAATCAGTTCCAGAGGTGTAGAGGAAAAAAGAGCTGAACACAGAGATGCCCGGTATCACTGAGGCTGTTTAAACAGAAGTCAGTCACTTGTTGGGCAAACTAATACATGTATAAAGAGGGAGGGAAAGGTAACACCGTATATTGGAGGTTTTTAGGCTCATCTGAATTCTGTCAATCTTTGCTAACATCTGCTATGCTTATGCTGCATGGAGCAAGACTGACCATTGTGACAGCCCACAAATGTACCTACTCTCATATACAATGTTTGAGAAGAATTTAATGATGTGTTCTTTGTTCATGTATTTGGCACTTTTGTAAACTCAAGCTCTCTTCTTAAGACCAGTAACTCCATCCTTTTCTCTGCCCTTGGGTGCTTGTATGGCACATTCTTTTTAACTGCAGCAACTCACAAATTATCCCTCACTGCCTCTTTGAACAGGAAGAATGCTCAACATTGAGGCAAGTTGGAAGGACTCAATTCCACACCTCAAGTCCCTTCAGACTTGAATTTATTAGGCAGGATGTGTTGGAATATACTCATCTGAAAAAAATTTTCTTTCCTTCTCACCCTTCTTATCCCATACATTCTAAATGCATTTATGTTGTCATGCTTTTCAAGTTGAAGAATCCCATAATTAATGACATGACCACTTAGGTTTCCCACTTGAGGCAAATTTATGCTTTAATTTTGGGGGAAAAAAAGTTAAATTCAATTAAGTGAGATATACACTTATTTTATATATATAAAACAGATAATAAAGACCAGGGAATTCTATTCAACACTCTGTAATGACCTATATGTGGAAATAATTTTAAAAAGATTGATATATGTGTATGTACAACTGATTCACTTTGTAGTACACCTGAAACTAATATATTGCAAATCAACTATACTCCAATAAAAGTTAATTAGAAATCAGAAATAAATGAAGTGAGGGTAAGAGAACTATGACTCTTTGCTGCTGCTGCTAAGTCGCTTCAGTCATGTCCAACTCTGCGTGATCCCAAAGACGGCCTCCCACCAAGCTTCCCGGTCCCTGGGATTCTCCAGGCAAGAACACTGGAGTGGGTTGCCATTTCCTTCTCCAATGGTATGAAACTGAAAAGTGAAAGGGAAGTCGCTCAGTTGTGTCCAACTCTTAGCGACCCCATGGACTGCAGCCTACCAGNGTCTAACACGACTGTGTGACTACCACTTCACTTCATGGGGCTGTCAAAAGGTCACGGCACAAAATTAGGAATCTGCGTATTTGGGATCTAGGGGAGTTATCTCTGGAAGAAACATGTTAAAGGTCATTTAAGCTTATTTTCTGGGAGCCTGAAACAATCAGCCCAAATAATCTGGTTCCATGAAACGCCATAAAAGAAGGAAGGATTCTGATGAACTAATGTAATCCACACTCTGGAGGTGTTTTGAAGCTGTATTCGCTATGTACAAAGATCTTGCGTTTTGCACCTGAACTCCCCTTGACTATTTTCCAGTTAATGGTTGGGTTCACAGATTACAAATGTAACTGTAAAAAGTTTTTTTTAAAGCCTACCAAAGGTTAGAAATATCAGATTGTTTATGGTGAACCTAATGTGCAGACAAGTAACTTCCTTTTAAACACCAATTTTCTTAAAGATTGCTAATTTCCTTGTTATAATAAACTCATTGGCCAGGCAAAATCCTTCTCTCCTGCCTCCACAACTAGTTTTTCCAAGTGTTTTCATTATTCTGACATCTTCATTGAAATTTAGTACCTCAAAAAAGGTTAAATTTTCTTGAGTATACTTTTTCAAAATACAGGGCTGATTTTAACTTGGTAGGTTTGTCAAAAACAGGCACCACAGTTAATTCTGCTATAGGTTGATCCAGAATCCCCATTTTAAGAACTACTGCTGCTGCTAGGTTGGTTCAGTCGTGTTCGACTCTGTGTGACGCCATAGATGGCAGCCCACCAGGCTCCCCCGTCCCTGGGATTCTCCAGGCAACAACAGTGGAGTGGGGTGCCAGTGCCTTATCCAGAACTACTGGCCTAAAAGCATATACATCATGGTTGCCTGGAATCAAATTTCTCTGGTTAGTCTCAAGCTATCCTTATTTTATACAATCAGGGAGAAAATACCTATGGAGCCATGACAGTCACCAAACTGAGTAATTTATGCGAAAGTGCAAATTTGCTTTGGAATTCTTGAAGTTCTGTCCTATTATAGGAAAGGAACACACAGCCAAATAAAATGTGCTGGATGGAAATGTGGCCTTTTTATAGAAAAATCAGTTTGTACAAACGCTGTTATTTCTTCAAGATGTTTTAGGCTCAGAGATATTGTATGCTAAGTTTATTAAACCAGTTTAAGCTCTCTTTCACCTATTTATGATTAAAATCTACAACTCTTTATTACCTTGTTTATTGCCGACCAAGGGCCTGGGGTTGAGGGAAAGCACTGAAGTGAACCAAGCCTTTGCAGGCCAAGGACCTGAATCAAGCTGTGAAATAAAAGACCCTGTACTGCAGTCACACCTTGCCAAATACTTGGTAAAATTAGTTAGCTAAATCCAGTCAGACATTTCTCAAAGATATCAGACAGATGCTGCTTTTATAGCCGTGTCCATCTGTGACAAGCAGCTACAGCGTTCTTGATACTACCAGTCCTCAACCCAGTGGGACTTTGCACCAAGATCAGTGCCACAAGGTAGAACTTGCAATCTGATCGTAGTTGCTATTTCCTAAACAAGTACAAGAATATACTTGCTAAGTTTGTATATTGCTGACAAGTGCTAAATTGTTCTGCAAAATTAAAGATGACTTAGAGGAAGACATTTTTAGAAAGACAGGGCACCTGGAAAATAAGCAGCAAAAAAAAAAAAAAGCTTAGGAGAAACACTATGGTACTGTACCTTTTAAAATTTAAGATAACAGACCTCATGTAGTGTATTTTACCACAATTAGAAGAAAATCTTATAGGGTAATTTTTGCAGTTTAAACTCCTTACTCAGCGCCCCACCCCCGCCCGTGAAACTGTCAGTAAAGTATATATTATGTATTAATGCCTCATGAAGTAAATTAAATTCTCTTATTGGTGAATGTGATTAAGTGCACAGTTCTGTTTTAAATTTTAATCATACGTCAAAGGCCCAAGGAAGGCAACTACACATAGGATGTACATGAATTGGTGACCAATTTTTAGGTTCAATACAGCTTTGTTAATTGCTTTATAAAATGCCAACACCTCACTGAAGAGTCCATCATTTCAAAAGAAAATCTCGACAATGCTTATTAAACTTCAATTAACTTTATTAGTAGTCTGTCAAGTAATGAAGTATTCATAGTAATCGGTGGTTCTACTGCACTAAAACTTTTACTTGGTCGGTGCCACATTTGAAGATTATTTTCCTAGTGAGAAGACAAATAATTGTTTTCCATTTATTAATGTCACCTATCCCACTAATTATTTTTGAATATTGAGGATTCAGGCCCTGACTCACAATTTCCTTAATGCATTAGCTTGTTTCTCTTGAAAATACAGCACTATACTTCCCTGGTGGCTCAGCGGTAAAGACTCTTCTGCCTGCAATGAAGGAGATGCAGGTCTGATCCCTGGGGCGGAAAGATCCCCTGGAGAAGGAAATGGCAACCCACTCCAGTGTTCTTCCCTGGGAAATCCCATGGCAGAGGAGCCCGGTGTGCTACAGTCCACAGGGTTGCAACAGAGTCAGACACGACTGAGTGACTAAACAACAACTAGACACTTCAGAGAGCGCTGTTGTACGACCACCTATGCAGCACTCAGCAGAGGACTAAGTAAAATCCCTACCCCTACAAAAGAAGCATGCACTATATGTACATACTTCCTGTATTTTCTTCCCATGTCACTAAGATATACGGTATAAAGCATTATACTAATAGTTTAAATATATTAAGAACATTTTTTACATGTTATTATAAATTCATTTTACTCATAGCATATTATTCCATCTACTGGCTCAGACACAGGGTATACATTTGCTATTCCTTAGCCATTTACTGGTATGTGTAGTCTGACCTCCTGGCTAACTTGGCTTCCTTTCCTGTGTACCAACTGACCCCTTGATGACCAGCAGGCTCTCTGGCTTACTGGTTACGATTTGAACATTATTTTTTTTCAGAAGTCTTAAGTTCAGAATACTTTAACTGCTCTAGTTCAGGAATCCACAATCTTTTTTTTTCTTTCTTCCGTATGGGGGGGTCACAAAGGAAATATTTTAGGCTTTTCAAACCACAGTCTCAGTCAAATAGGGTGCCCATACCCCCACAATAACACTTCAAAAATATAAACAATGTTCGTAACTCCTCAGCTATAAAGACACAGGCAGAGCTGGCTGTAGTTTGCCTAGTCTTATTCTAGTCCTTAACGGGATAAAGGGTAGATAAACCTCAACTTCATGCAAGCATGTATGGTCACAGTAACTTACAAGGGCTGGCTGAATATTTATTTCAACATGGTCTTCATCATAATGCTTTCTGGCACCTGAAAATATCACCAAGTGCTTGTTTGGTCAATTAATACAGCATGTATTAAAACATACTCACACTTTACCTTAGGGAAAAAGAAACTCAATGATTATGAAGAAATAACTCAAACTGAGATTTAAGTTTATTGTAATATGTACAATTATATACCATGTATAATTTTAGTTTTACATGTAACATCTTTTATCTCAAATAGCTTCTGAAACTTGCTGTAATTCTAGTAAGTTATTTTTGAATATTCCCAAAGATTTCAAAATAACATTAAAAAAAAAATTAAGGTTAAATTTCTCCAACAGCTCTTGCTTATTTGGTTAGTCTACTTACAAGTGAGTTACATGACCAAGTAACTTTTGCTGTTTGCCACCTACCTATCCAGTTCCTCATTTTACTCATCATGTTTTGTGGGAAAGAACCAATTTGGAATAATATAATCAGTTCCAGAGGTGTAGAGGAAAAAAGAGCTGAACACAGAGATGCCCGGTATCACTGAGGCTGTTTAAACAGAAGTCAGTCACTTGTTGGGCAAACTAATACATGTATAAAGAGGGAGGGAAAGGTAACACCGTATATTGGAGGTTTTTAGGCTCATCTGAATTCTGTCAATCTTTGCTAACATCTGCTATGCTTATGCTGCATGGAGCAAGACTGACCATTGTGACAGCCCACAAATGTACCTACTCTCATATACAATGTTTGAGAAGAATTTAATGATGTGTTCTTTGTTCATGTATTTGGCACTTTTGTAAACTCAAGCTCTCTTCTTAAGACCAGTAACTCCATCCTTTTCTCTGCCCTTGGGTGCTTGTATGGCACATTCTTTTTAACTGCAGCAACTCACAAATTATCCCTCACTGCCTCTTTGAACAGGAAGAATGCTCAACATTGAGGCAAGTTGGAAGGACTCAATTCCACACCTCAAGTCCCTTCAGACTTGAATTTATTAGGCAGGATGTGTTGGAATATACTCATCTGAAAAAAATTTTCTTTCCTTCTCACCCTTCTTATCCCATACATTCTAAATGCATTTATGTTGTCATGCTTTTCAAGTTGAAGAATCCCATAATTAATGACATGACCACTTAGGTTTCCCACTTGAGGCAAATTTATGCTTTAATTTTGGGGGAAAAAAAGTTAAATTCAATTAAGTGAGATATACACTTATTTTATATATATAAAACAGATAATAAAGACCAGGGAATTCTATTCAACACTCTGTAATGACCTATATGTGGAAATAATTTTAAAAAGATTGATATATGTGTATGTACAACTGATTCACTTTGTAGTACACCTGAAACTAATATATTGCAAATCAACTATACTCCAATAAAAGTTAATTAGAAATCAGAAATAAATGAAGTGAGGGTAAGAGAACTATGACTCTTTGCTGCTGCTGCTAAGTCGCTTCAGTCATGTCCAACTCTGCGTGATCCCAAAGACGGCCTCCCACCAAGCTTCCCGGTCCCTGGGATTCTCCAGGCAAGAACACTGGAGTGGGTTGCCATTTCCTTCTCCAATGGTATGAAACTGAAAAGTGAAAGGGAAGTCGCTCAGTTGTGTCCAACTCTTAGCGACCCCATGGACTGCAGCCTACCAGGCTCCTCTATCCATGAGGTTTTCCAGGCAAGAGTACCGGAGTGGGGTGCCATTGCCTTCTCCAACTATGACTCTTTAAGATAACCAAACGCCTCATCATCAGAACAGTGATGCCTATGAATGCAACTCCCACTGTCCCTACCCAGCATCCACTGAAACGCCGCCAAGACAATTAGTTTGGCACAATCAGCAAGCAGAGACCTCCTTGAGCTCAATTCTGATCTAGAGTAAGTTAAATTTTACATATCCTATTCCAGATTAATCCTGTGGACAATATGGTGACCATATCAAGACTAAAAGATATGTCAGCATTCTCAGAAACCACCTCCCTCTCCCCCTCACACATACCCACCCACCCACCCCCACACAACATTTATTACCAGCTTGATAGAAGCATAAACTCTTGTTATACTATATATATATATCTCTCTCTCCATATGCTGTATTATGGATTTGCTGAAGTCATTTGTAGTTCCTTGTATTTGGCATTTATTTAAGTCAAAAGAATACTAATTTAAAGGTCATTTATCAGTTTATGAAGAAAAGACAGATTATTATTTCTCTAGACAGTAATTTCCTTCAAGGAGGTTATTATACAGGAAGTCTAATAGTGTCCATAAAGTTGCCTGGTGAACATGATACATGTGGAATTATATGATGAGAATATTTACTGGTACCGGGGGCTGGATTTTTTATGTGGAAGTGGGTCCTTAAGTCCTAGCTCATGATATCTAAAGTTCTTAAAATCAACTACTCTTAAGTTACTAATATTAAATTAAAGGATGCTTCTTTCTGCTCTTGAGTTGCACTTCTGGGATTTAAAGTTCCCGGTTTTACCTTTAAGAAAAAACAGTAACCGTGGTTTAAGGATCATTGTCTAAATATCTCAGAACAGTTAGTTGTAAAAGTAGTAGGATGAAATGTCACAATGTTTAAAATAACAGCGAAAAGCTCCTCCCCATTTAAAATGCTCCTATATATTAAAAGAGTATAGAATTAAGGTATTTTTCACAAAAAACATAAGCACTCCTAAAAAAGACAGACTGATTTCCAGGCTAACAAGACTTGACCCTTATCTACTACAGAAAAAAGTCCACCAGAACATTATGATTTTTTTAGGAAACAAATTATGTTGCTATTCTGAAGAAATCTCCAAGAAGAAACTAAATGGTTCATGCCAATAGTACCTCCAAGCTTCTTAGGTTGGAGGTGCAATAAAGCCCTCCAAAAAGGGAATAGGGGGTTGGGAACAACTGTTGGCACTGTAGTTTTATAGAAACATTTTAGTGAAATGCTTCATTCCATGTGTTTATGAAAGTAGCACCTGCATGGAAAATACCTGAGCATGAGAAGTTTCTGCAAAATGCAGATTCCTGGGTCACACTAAGGAGTTCAGCAATTGTGGTTCTTATGGAATCGCTACATTCTAAGAAATTACAAATGATACAAAACAACCTGTTTGGGGGAACTTGGGGGTGGAGTCCCAGAATGTATAGTTAGTAAGCTTCCCAGATAATTATAGTAGTCAAACTAGCTTGGGAACTACTGACATGCAACATTTTAACATGCCTGTAGTAGAGACGCTAATTTTTTTAAGTGGTTTTTTTTTGTTTGTTTTTTTAAGGCTTGGTAGCCATGAGTATGACCGTGGGCATAAGAATTTGTCTTCAATGAAAAATCAATTTACTTGTCAGAAATGGGTGACCAACCTTAAGTCTGCCTTGAATTAAATGTGTGATGGTATTTCTACCAGGTTTTTATGTAGCACTTTCACCTAACACTGAGGGAAAGAAGGAAAAGAATTTCCCAGGATCTATATAACAGAATGTATCAACTTATTGTTGTGGAAGGGACTGGTCAACACATTACTGGATTCAACTTTATAAAAATGAATTATCAATGATATCATCTGTTGATTGTAAGCTATTAAGAATTCAGACTAAGTATCTTTCTGTGCAGAGATAAACATGTACTTTTTTATCAAAGCCATTTTGGCATGTTTAGTCCCTACAACTGTTGCTGCATATTGGTAAGCATTTATGATCTCCATTCATTATTTGTGGGACCTCATCTATTCTTTTGAAATGAGATACCAGAGTCTAGTCCTAAAATTCTATCCTGTTAATAGGGTTGTTGATCAGTTTAGAAAAGTTTGCAAGGGAAAGGTTCTTTTTTCTAATGTAATTAAGCGAAAGTATCTGTACAGTTATCTTTTTATTATTATGCTATGGAAAAGCAAGCTTAACCTGAAAAATAAGAATTTACAACCAAATGAAAGAGGTTGGACAGGAATTTTCAATTTGGTCAACAGAACTGAACACTTTTTTTGGAGGAGGCTTTTATTTGCAATGGACAAAGAGTACTAGGATACCCTTCACTTGGGATTGTTGGTCTTTCAAAGATAGAATCGATGTTCAATTCGTCCACCTCCACCCCCCAAATAGAGTGGCTTTGCTCTTGGGCTCAACCATTACCATTTTCCTAGCTTTTAACTACAAAAATTCATCTCGAACCCTCTTTACTTCTCTTCACAATTAAAGTTCAGGAGCTATTTTGCAGTTTCATACTTAAAGAGAGAAGAGACCTAAGTAATTAAAACATTTACTTGAGCACTTACAATGCCCTGGGAATTAATGCAGGGATTATGCATTTATCTGAGAGAGACAAGGTAAGTTAAACACTGCCCTTCAAGGGCTCACATTCTAGCAGGGTGGAGATTCTAAATAACAAACTGCTATGCTATTAGTAAAACTGGGTAAAGAGTACCTAACAACAGACTTCTTGGAGAGCACCAGAGAAAGCAACAGGGAGAAAAGAACACTTGAACTGAAGAATGCATTCACAAGGGAGCAGAGTAGGAATGTTTCACGAAGAGATGATACAAAAGAAAGGTCTGACAGAACCAGTTAAGTTTGGAGAACTGAAAGCAGTAATATGGCTGGAAGCAAAAGGAAAAGCAACTGGATCTTTGGAAAAAAAGGGAGGAGCCACCAAATCACAGAATTCCTTCCTTTATGCCACTCTAGGAGCATGGATTACTTTTAAAGCATTTCAATTTAAGATCAGATTCACATTTTAGGAAAATCACTTCGAAGGATGACAGACGGATTAGAAGGGGCAAGATTAAAGCCAGAGTAAGCTACGTCACTACACTGTTTCATATATACACTCATTTATTTGACGAATATTTAGGGTGACAGGCTACTCTATGCCAGGTCTGAGCTAAAATAGTGGCAATGGTCATGAAGAGGAGGTGAACTGCCCCTTCATCAAGGGGAGGTGAACCAAAAAATAACAGACATACTTATGGACCTAAAAGACACCAAGTGTTGAAATGAGAGATGGTTCCTGGGTTTTGACAAGTTGTAGACCATACTGTTTGCATCATATTTTTAAAGATAATATACAAGCATTTTGCCTTGTCATTACAAGCTAGAACAACTCTGAAGAAAAATGCTTTCTGGGAATACTTGTCTGTTGCAGAAAATTCAATAAGCATACAACCCAGAGAGAAGCAGTGAAACCGTTCTACTTTATTTTCTTTACCCTCATTTCTGTGAAAGCACACACAATATACAAATGCCCTATGAACTATACATTTTCATGTTTTTGTTACCATTTCTTTGCAGTATACAATGCTCTCAAATAGATTCTTTAAAAATAATTTTAATGGCTGTACTTATGCACATGTTCTACTTTAAATAGACTGTTACACATTTGTCTGTTTCTAGGACTGACTTGTGAGAAAATGAGAGTTGAGATAACATGAATGAGTCACAAATAATAATCCAAAATGAATTCTGGATCACTTTTCATTATTCCACAGCAAAATGAGAATAAGAACAATGTAGCAAGTTTTTCAGGCTTCCCTGGTGGCTCAGTGGTAAAAAATCTGCCTGCAATGCAGGAGGCCTGAGTGTGATCCCTGGGTTGGGAAGATCCCCTGAAGGAGGGAATGGCATCCCACTCCAGTATTCTTGGCTGGAGAATCCCACGGACAGAGGAGCCTGGCGGGCTGCAGTCCAGTGTCACACAGAGTTGGACAGACAGAAGGGACTAAGCAGCACAGGAAGTTTTTCAAAGTAACAATTTCTAAAATCAAGAGCTTTTCGGGAGAGACTCTCGTCCGACGATTTTGTTTCGAGCACTTCGATTGGGATTCCAAATACAACTGGATTTGAGGAGAGAAGAGGAGCCTCACCGGCTTTGCAGTTAGCAGTACTTTGGAGTTTTTCTTTGACAGGGAAATTAGTAAAGTAAAAATTAATTCTCCAGGCAAAACTACTGGAGTGGAACCCATTCCTTTCTCCCTTTGACCCAGGGATTGAACCTAGATCTTATTGCATTGCAGGTAGATTCCNGGAGCCTCACCGGCTTTGCAGTTAGCAGTACTTTGGAGTTTTTCTTTGACAGGGAAATTAGTAAAGTAAAAATTAATTCTCCAGGCAAAACTACTGGAGTGGAACCCATTCCTTTCTCCCTTTGACCCAGGGATTGAACCTAGATCTTATTGCATTGCAGGTAGATTCCTTACCTTCTGAAACACCAAGTAAAATGAGTAATATATTCATTGAAGATAAGCCTGGGAGATTTGGAAGTGTATAGGTATGATATTTAAACCCTTGAACTACACCTTAAAACCCATGAGTTCTAGTGTTCTTGTTGCCCAGGCACTTACTGAAATTTACAAGAAATGTCAGAGACCATACAGGCAGGTCTTTCAGGTTTTCTATCTGGTAAAAACTTGATGTTATGACACTAAGATATTGACCTCTTTTATCTATTGGTTTTAAAAGTGAAAAGGTGCCCATGAGAATCCACATGTCTTGAAGAAATCAATTTCTAATGTAACCATGGATTTAAATAAAGATGACTATTTATTTAACAAAAAAATAAATAAAATAAAATCAAGAGACCACGTCCTTATTTGCTGTAACTATTTTTGAAAAATGACAGTGCTGCTCTTTAGACAATTAGCAACTCTATAGTGTATTTGATTAGGCCTAAACCCCTGCCAACTAGTTCTTTTTAGTTTGCCTCTCATACATACTGAATGGAATTGCTACATTTTACCAAAACCCTACAAGTTTCAGGATTATTTTGCTTTGTTGATTCATATCTTAGAGATCTATGGACACACATTGTTTGATCTGTTCTAAATTTTGTTATCTTATCTTTAAAACAATGACTCTGTTAGGTTCCTATAAGACATTAGACCTAGACTATCAGGCAGAAGTCCTTGATTTAGAACAAATCTAACCAGCTTGTTGGGAAGCCATCTAGTTGCTCACTGCTACTAATATAAGGGAGTTACCCATGTATCTCTACAAAGACAGTTTATTATGACTAATAATTACCCTGTTCTTGTAAGTACTTTTCTTCCAAGTAGCTTAACAACTTTGGGTACACAATACCTCTTTGATGCATAGTAAGAAAATGAGCAAGCAAGGAAGTAAGTTCTGCCAGTGAGAGGGAGAGCCTGCAAGGCAATGAACAATTAAACTCTAAAAAATGAAACTACTTTCAAGTTCATGCTTTAAGTCAAAATAGCCTGTGATGTCACAACTCTTCTTACGCTCTCAATCTAAAGAGGACTGATACCCTAACACGTGTACCTTCACCTTGTCAATCTGGGGTTCCAAATTCTAAGAAGTTGGCTGGTCTGGCTGTAATTACTGAGTTCTAAAATACCAAATTTTATGATTGATATGAAGATCTTTTCACTGAGAATTCCTTTCCAAAGAACGAAATTAAAAATCCACATATGAATGCTTAACTATCCTCTTCCCATCTTCTAAGCCTTACTTCATTTGATTTTATAATCTAATTCCTTCATTTTATATTGCTGATTCATTTCAGAATGATTATATTTTAACTTCACACAAATTATGTTATTTCACAAAAATGCACAGCAAGGAAAAAACTGCATTTATAATGGAACATTTATTCCAGTGGGAACATATGATTAGTTTTACTATTTGAAAAATGGAAGACATAACCTAAGTATTGTTTATTAGTAGTATTTCTGGAACACATGATGGCAAGGACTGGTGGGAGAAAAAAAGGTTATGCATAGAAAAGCAAGCAACTGCTTCACTTCCACAAATAGTTGATTTTATTAAGTACCTGGTTCAGAAAACTTCAAAGAATTTACCTTTAAAATTTTTTCACTTTGATCTAAGCCTCTAATTAAATTCCTGATTAAATTTCTGATAAGGTCAGAATTTAGACCTTATCCTTGAACATAATTTGATAATAATTCCCATTTGGTTGATAAAAAAAGGTAGGGATACACAGAAATAACTATGCCATAGCTATTATATAGTCTCATGATCATGAAATTTTGATTTTCATGACATAAACTTCTGCCTCTTTCAATGTTTTATGATTTTTTTTTAATTTCAGAGAAGGCTATTTGGACCTAAAGTTATGAATTAGGAAGTAATCTACTACCTAACTTCAATTAAAGCTCAGTTTACCCTGTAGCTTAATGTGAGGAAATTTTAAGAAAGTCTTAATCTCCCCATCAATTTAACTGGTCATCTTTACAGAGGCTGAGGACTTCAATAATACCAAAGTTTGACTTGTTATACTAATTCTTGCCTACAGAGGTAAGGATAAATTTAGATCACTTTGATACACATATTTCAACAGTACACATTGTTAACTACATAAAACTGCAATTAATCAAGTGAGTAATCAAGAAGGGAAGTCTGGAGAATACTGAAGAGGAAAAAAGGGGGAGGACTGTAAGAATGGGAACCAAAAATTAAGTGTCTACTCTATGCTAATGATCACGTAGGAGAGGAAGACAAAGATGCATAAAGTACTGAAAACAAACATGAATGACTTCTTTAACGTAAGCACTCACTGATTAGGATTCATATAAAATTAAGGAAAAAAGAAACACGATCAAATTTGGTCATACCTAGAAAGATGAAGTACTTAAATCCAAGTAATCTTGATGGATATTTCCTCACTTGTAAAAAGACAATCAAAACCAAGTCTCTTCTATCACTAAAAACTAATTTCTGTAAGATACAACAAAAAAATAACACTAGTTCACGTTGACAGATTAAGCACAGCTGTCCCTTCATATCCTTGCCCCACAGATATCAAGATCCCTTATAAATGGTATTCATTCTTAGCTTGTTCTGATGTTTAGCTACTCCTGAACATTTACAAATTATGATTCTGGTATCTAAAATGTTACATGACAGACTCTTTACTCAATGTCCAGTTTTTAATTTGGAGTGAGTAAGCAATATCTGGGTCCCTGTAAAGTCCCTGAGGCCTTCTGTGAGACAAGTCAGTAATTTCCCTCTTTGAAATGATTTCCTCAAAAGAGAAAGAAGAGAGGAATAAAAGACTTGAGCTTCACTGACTGACAAAAGGACTCTAGATTAAAAAAAAAAAATCATCTGGTTCCAGTTCACCCTCTTTTCCAGTCTCATCTCAGGGTACTTCATGTAAGACTAGTCAAACAGGTTTCTTATACTTGGAACATGTTTTCTCTACTCCTGTTCTTTGCCTTTGCACATAAAGCCATACTGACTGCAAAAACATTGTTTCACTGCTCCCACCCCATCCACTATTGAAATCCACATTGTCCCTTCTAGTTCAAAAATTCAATTTCCTCTACAAAGCACATTACCTGTTAACTGGGGCTCCTGGTTGAATGCTTACCTACAAGGCTTAATCCTGAAGTGTCAGTTGCTCAGTTGTGTCCAACTCTTTGGGACGCCATGGACTGTAGCCCACCAGGCTCCTCTATCCATGGACTTCTCCAGGCAAGAATATTGGAGTGGGTTGTTATGCCCTTCTCCAGGGGATTTGCCCAACCCAGGGACAGAATCCGGGTCTCCCACATTGCAGGCAGATTCTTTACCATCTGAGTCACTGGGGAAGCCCAATCCCAAACCAGATTATAAATAGAATACAGACTGGTCCTGTGCTATGCTTAGTTGCTCAGTCATGTCCAGCTCTTTGCGACCCCATGGACTGCAGCCCACCAGGCTACTCTGTCCATGGGGATTCTCCAGGCAAGAATACTGGAGTGGGTTGCCATGTCCTCCTCCAGGGGATCTTCCCAACTCTGTCATCAAACCCAGGTCTCCCACATTGCAAGCGGATTCTTTCTGAGCCACCAGGGAAACCCCAGCTTGTACAATAACAGGTACAAATATTTAAGTGAAGAGGACCAGGTGGCAGAAAGCAGATTTGAGGACCAACAGTGGCAAAATAGGTGTTAAATGGATGGGTGGGTGGGAGTACCCCAAAAGTTTTGTAACATGATGGTATAGAATCAACCAGAACATTTTCCGTCCATTTATATATACAACTGACTTACTATCATTACCATAAACACACGCTACGGCACAATGCTCAGGCAGTTAGCATGAGAGCATATTGTTATTCCTGCAACAAAACTGAGTGACTGTTAAATGCCAGGAACTCTGCACTTTCGTTACAAAGATGAGACACTGCCTACCAATATTTCATAAACTGTAATGGAAAAGAAGAACATGAACAGGATAGTGATAGATACAGAATTAACAAAGAAAAGGGAGTATCTCATTTTCTGGAGATAAACAAGAGACAGATGAAGGATGTTGCATGCCATAGGGTGTGTTCTAAGCTTGATCCTCAAATGTGGCAAACTAATTGAGTGTTTTAAGCAAAAAAGACTGATTGGAAAAATGTTTGATTACAGATGCATGGAATGGACTTTTGGACTTTGAGGGAGAGGGGGGAAGGTTTGGGAGAATGGCACTGAAACATGTGTGCTGTCGTGTGGGAAACGAATCGTCGGTCTATATTCGGTTCAGGATACAGGATGCTTGGGACTGGTGCACGGGGATGATCCAGAGAGTTGATGTGGAGTGGGAGGTGGGGGGGTGGTTCAAGAGTGGGAACTCATGTACACCTGAGATGGAATATTTTATTAAAAAAAAAAAGTTTGATTATATAAATTTACCTAGAAGGGGAGAATCATTAAAAGGAAACAAAAGGAGAAAAGCTAAGAGAAAAAAGGTCAGTTTTGAATTTGTTCAGAGACATGTGAGATATTTAACAGTTTCAATTCAGTTCAGAGACTATAAATTCTGGAGTCATCAATAGGTAAAAGGCTGGGAATTGATTGTGTAAAGGTGATTCAATAGACACGAATTTAAGCAAACTCTAGGAGATAGTGGAGGCCAGAGGAGCCTGGTGTGCTACAGTCCATGGGGTCGCAGAGAGTTGGACACAACTTAGCAACTAACAACAAAAGGTGATTGTGGACATAACACTGGAAAACAAGAAGAAGAAAAAAGCAATTAATAAAAACAGGAAGGACAGGAGTAGCAACTAGCAAAGGGAATTAGCATATAGACCAAGGAGTTTTGAAGAGGTATATTCTAAGAAATCACATACTATAGGTTATGTAACACCACCCACATCTGGAGCACATAATACAGAACTTTCACGAAATGCTATAAATGCAAACAGTTGTATATAGTCTTTTCTTATTTCCTAAGATAAAACTTACCTAAAAGGCTGAGTTTGTGGAGAAGGGAAACTAGTTAACTTTTAGACATTTTAAGTTCAAAGATGGTACAAGTGCACCCCTGACCTCTAATATTATGGGTAGAATATCTCTTTAGTCATATATAATTTTTCAAAGGAGATTATCTTGTCAACCTAACTGAAAAATGTAAGAGCTAGGAATTATCTTTCGTGTTCCCATGTATCATAAATATGGTGTGAAAGTATTAGTCGTCGTGTCTACCTCTTTGTGACTCCATGGACTGTAGCCCACCTGGCTCCTCTGTCCTTGGAACTCTCCAAGTAAGAATCTTGGGGTGGGTGGCCATTCTATTCTCCAAGGTATCTTCCCAACCCAGGGACTGATCCTGGATCTCCCATCCGTTTGAGCTACAGGGAAGCCCTAAATATGGTAGGAATGCAAAATTACTTGATTGAAATTAGAGCTATCTAAATCTAAATCTATTTAGATTTAGATTTAGAACAAATCTAAAGCAATTGCAGAGAGAAAACCATAATATGGTTTTAAATCCAAGATACAAAGCAATTGCAGAGAGAAAACCATAATATGGTTTTAAATCCAAGATACAAATATTAACATACTTTGAGAGGGTACTTCCCTGGTGGATCATCTGGTAAAGAATCCATCTGCAATGCAAGAGACCTGGGTTTGATCACTGGGTAGAGAAGATCCCCTGGAGAAGGAAATGGCAACCCACTCCAGTATTCTTGCTGGGAAATCCCATGGACAGAGGAGCCTGGCAAGTTAAGAGTCCATGGAGTCACAAGAGTCAGACACAACTTNATCTGCAATGCAAGAGACCTGGGTTTGATCACTGGGTAGAGAAGATCCCCTGGAGAAGGAAATGGCAACCCACTCCAGTATTCTTGCTGGGAAATCCCATGGACAGAGGAGCCTGGCAAGTTAAGAGTCCATGGAGTCACAAGAGTCAGACACAACTTAGTGACTAAACCACCATCACCTTTAAGAATAAATACTTTTGAGAATAAAATATATTAAAGTGTTATAATTCCTAGGAATAAATTGTCACATCATTTAACTTGGTTTAACTTTCAGTTGTATGAAATACCATTTACCCTGGGTCCATAACCAAATTACTTTTAATAGGACCAGCACCACATAAAAGATTGTTTACTGAAGGTATATTCTGTACTTCAGAGACATAATGTTGATCATGTCCTTTTCTGTTAAGTCGTATGCATATAATAACGGAGAAACAAAAAAACTCCAAACCCAGTTTTCTTTTGTTAAGAAATGTAAGTGCAAGATCAACACTGAAGCAAGCAGAATTTATGGCAAACATAAGCAATGGAGAAAAAAATGGCATAAAACACTTTTCCTAGATCACTCAGAGAAGGTGGAGTCTAAGTTTTTGCTATTTCCTATTTGCTTCACATAGAAAGAACACCACGATTTTTCTAGTTTCCAGCTGAAATGCCGTATTTACAGATGTTTCAAACTTGAACTAAACATAAACAAGGCAACAGGGAAAAGACTATGGACCTGATCTTTTTCAACAGCATAGAGCAGGTAACTTTCTTTTAGATACTTAGAGAACAAACTTATTAACTCTCCTTAAGAGAAAAAGATCAATTTGACCTAAGATATCCACAACCCTGTAAAATTTTTTTGACCAACACTTGCAAATATGAATTTTAGTGTTAATACAAATAAACACCTTGCCCAGAGAGAGTGAGATAGCACTTAGTCTGTGCCCTCCCCCCCCCCCAGGAAGTTAAACTAAACAAGCTGTGTATGTTAACTATATTTTAAGGTATATTTAATGGTTTCAACTCAAACAGTTCTCAGATCTAAATCTTTTCATTCTGCATTTAAAGGCTATTATTAAAATCCGGGAGAGGTGGAGCAGAGGAGTTTTATATAAAAACAAAATCCATTGAAAGTCACATGTAATTAAGATGATTTCTTTACTATGAATTTAGTTTCAGCAAATGTCAAAAACTAAGTAGACAATGACTATTCAAAAATCCCCCCAAAAGCTTTAAGACAGAAGGGTTATCAGTGTTTATGCTAAAAGCTGAAATTTGATTTCCTGCAGGGCTTCATTTTACATATCATTTTAATAAGCCCTATTATTGGAATGCAAACCTTATAATACATAAAACACATGTAACTGCTAGTGGCTGACACAGTAACACATAAAATGACAAGTGACAAAAACACAAGGGCAGAACTTATTGGGTCCTCTGTATCAGAGCAAGCAGTATTACATAAGCCCCCAATACATCAAGGAACTATAAAACCCAAATAATTTCTGGTATTCAGGTATCGTTGAAGTTTGTAGGCTAAAATGTCCACTAGTAGGTGACAAATATCAATGTCAAAAAATACTAAGGCCATTTGCTGTTTTCCCATCTTTGCAGGGGCACCACTATCTCGGTCCCATTAGCAGCCTTCCCTCCCCATCTCACACATGAAAGGGGAGGACACCTTGCTGCTGAGCATCATCAGCCCTTTAATCGAAACTCTGAGGGTCAAAGGAGGGGTTTTTTTGGCTTGTTGATTTGGTCTGAAAGCTAGTACTTTACAGTTTGAGATCAAGTACCAAGTATAGTTTTTGTTTTTGTTTTAATGAGTTCAGCCTGTTGTTCAGTAAGTTGTGTGGAACTCTTTGCAACCCTCAGGAAGCCTGTGGTCCCTGGTAAACCTGAACACTGCATCTGCAGCTCTGAGATGAAAATCTGGATGTTGAATTAGAGAATGGGCACAAATGAAACTGTCGAGGGAAAACATAAAATGCAAGAAGGCAGACAAAGACAAGTAACTCCAACTACTATTTCAAGAATCACAGGAACATAAAAATTAGAGCTAAATATGTTCATGGATTAGGCAATCAGGAACAATGAGGTCACAAACTGATGAAAAGCACAAGGATTTGGTTCCATTAGCTTGCGATATGGTCTGTTTTCCTTATTAAGGCACAGTGAAGTTATAACATTTTTGAAAATTACATTTAAATCTACTGACTTCGTATTTAGTCCCTCTAAGCCAAAAAATTTCTTTAGGGGCAATGAAACATTTACTTATACGTAATATAGATCCCTGAAATTACTCAAGAATTCGTATAGGAAAAAGGCCCAATTTATATTGAGTGGACAAAAGTTTAATTTTAAAGTCTTTTTACTATCTCAAGTATTAAAAATTCAATCTTGTTTTCAAACTACCAAGTCTACAACTAAAACTGGAAATAGCTCAACCTTGGTTCCAGGTTAAACTTATCTTTTTAGGACCAACAAACATTCTCACAGCACTAAATATAGATACTCAGTAAAAAAGCAAGTCAGGTTTTAGATGGAAAAGTCTCCGTTGAAAAACTCCCAGCTGTCAACACCACCCAAGGTGAGAAGCCCTTTTTCTTCTCTAGTTCAGTTAATGGCTGCTATACTACTTTGCCAAGTGGGAATAAAAAAATAAAATTAGACTTCCCTACTTAATCTGCCAATATTGACCATAAGAACTTTTCAGCTGCTGGAAATCTTCACCTAACAAAGTTTCAAATACTAAAATTAAAATTCATACTTATACAAAAGTGATTTAAAGAGGCAAGTTTTAATATTTCATAATGGTACAGGAATCTTATCGAATATTTACCAAAAATGATTACAATTTCATTTTTATTTTTAAAAACCACAGTTAAGAGGACAGAAAAACAGAAGACCAAGAATACTGAAAACACCCTTACAATTTTATGTATATTACAATACTAGCAGTTTTTATTCTGTATTACTAATCACGTCTAAATTTTTAAAAAATTGATAGGATTTCACATTCTTGTAGGATATACAAACAGGGAGAAAACGGGAAGAAAGTAAATACAGATAGAAGCAACAAGTTTGAAAAGGGTCCTCAAACTTCATATGATATACTCCTTGATTTCTTAACTTTCAGGAAATTACAAGTGTTCCGGGGTATTTATCATCATACTTTTTACACTTGATTCCAAACTTAAGGATTATTCTGCTATTCGAGTCTGAAAAACTTTAAGTTTTCTCAGAAATTAATCGATATTCCTCGCCGCTGTGGCCCAGAAGCTAGACTCCACTCAGTCCAGTGGCCTTTCCCGACTCGTCGCTGATTCCAGCTCCCACATTAGGGACCAGCCACCTTACGTAAGTATACTTAGTAAGGAGAAAGGCAGATAAGAAAATAGGACGACAAGCCTTTCCCTTCACCAACAGCCGTCACATCCTCATCAAGGGCGTCCCTCGGGGGGCTTTCCCCAGCGAGCCGCNTGCATTATCGTCGCCCTTTACTGTAGCGGAGGCTTAGAAGCCACAATATGGCACATTTCAGGAAAGCTGATTTTGACCAAGGGATTGGCACAAACACTGTGGCAGCAGACACAGAAGAGAAACAAACGGTTCACTGTGCTAAACAGGGGAGGAGGAGAGAGCAAACAATCCGGAGGGCTCTCTTCCATCGGCCTTAGCTCCTTAGAGATGCATTCTTGCTGGACTGTGTTTTACGAACGATGCAGTTTAAAATCAAGGGGGAATCGCTAGAGTTAGCTTTAGAGTGAGCCCGGTTTTGCCCGTTTCCCCTCACCTTTTAGAGATGTGAATAACATAAGGTGTTAGGAGTTCTGAAGACCTTGGAGAGAATTAAGTGAGGTGCATTCAACTCTAGGCTGGAGACATCAATACCTAATTGGAAAACAGTCAGTTTTTTCCTTTACTCTCCTAGATGGCCAGTAAAAAGTGAAATTTCCCTCTTTTGTCCTTTACAGATTCTAAAAATGGCGGCCCCAGGCTGATGTTGTGGTAATCTAATCAGCTCGGGTCCTCCACACCCCTTGCAGTGCGTTTGTCTGCAGCATATTACAGGCTTATTATGTTTACATGAAAAGGCTGGGCCTTTTTTCACCTCCCCAAACCGTTTACAAAGATGTGTCGATTTTACTGCAAATTGCAATGCTGTGTTTTAGTTGATTAGTTTTACGGGTTTTTCCTGAGAGGCAAGTAAAATGACACCACGTTTCAAAAACTAAAAAAGCACTCAGGTGTTTTTATTAGAAATTTCAGCAGTGAGGTCAGGTGCTCTTACAAATAAAAAAATTATTAGGGGGCAAATAATAGTTTTTGTTTGGTTTAATCCAAGCGTTTTTCATTCAATAAGCTAAAGTAAATTAAAATAGTAGGTGTGCAAGTACAGCCTATTTTGTAAGAATCGATGTTTTAATCTACTGTAGAACGTTTCTCAACTTTTGACCAAATTTGTGAATTTTGGTTTTTGTACTCTTTCAAGTTAATTTTTAGGGAGCTGTACAAACAAGCCTAAACCTGTTACTTCACTGGGTGTGGAGATGCTTGTTCCTCTCACACTTATATTTTGCATCCATTTTCCCCATATATTTAAGCGTTGCTTAGGAATTTTGTAAGTTGATTTTGTATTTGATAAAGTAGAGCTCTGTGCTTTGCTGCCCAGTAATTGTCTTATAACATACTGTCACAATTATGGAAGTAAAAAAGTAAAGCTCTAGCTCTTGATATTGTTCCTTGCCAAACATGTCCATTTATTTACTCGCTGTGGGATGTGAAATTTAGTCTGTTTTAGTGGGACTTTAAATAAAAGGCATATCATAATAGGGCCTTGAATCTGGGCAAAAAAATGAAAAGATGTCACTTTAAAAGTGTGAATGGTTAGAATTCATCTGTCTAGTGGGAGGGCAATCTTTTTTGGCCTGAAGTAAGCAGTGAGATATGAGTGGGTCATTAATGGTATTTAATGACCATTCTGATTGTGGAGCATCTGGAAGATGAGTGCCTTTCAATCCAGTACTACTTAAAGACGTTGGAGAGGGTCCACTCTCTAATGATTCTCTTATTCCATTGTAAATTCTGCTCTAAAATATTTAGAGTGGGATAAGAGATTTATGAAGCTCTTGTGAATTAGTCTGATAATTCTATTTACAAAAGAGTAGAAATTACTAGCTTAGGGAGTTTCATCATGGAAGACTGAACACACTGCCTTGCTTAAAATGTTCGAAATGTTTTAAGATGAAATGTTGGTGGGTAATGGGAGAGTTTGTGTAGGGATTTGGGTCATTACTCATTTGTATTATGTTCTGAGTGAGCATTTCATTCAGATCCTCAACTGCCGTGTAAAGATTGCGCACTTATAGACTTAAGTGATTAAGATCTGTGGGTTAAGATCAGAGGGTTGGTACTTTAAACTTATTACCTAATGTAGGAAATAAGTATACTCCTAGGAAAACTTGGTTTATGTAGTCATAGGAGGAATGCTGTCTATACCTGTGTTTTTGTTGATCTTGACCTTGATCAAGTCTAGGCATATAAGGCATTTGGATTTATTTGGCTTCAAAAAAACAATACAGAGTTGGAAATTATGAGAAAAGATGCCTTCACTTGTATGAGATTTCTTCATACTGGCCTGTTTCATTGCTTTGGGATTTGTTTTTGTTTTCTTTTGATATGTTTTTGGTCCCTATAAAATGAGTCTGGCTTTTTATTTATTTGTTTGTATATTGCCCTTTATAAAAAACATGGTTGTAAATGTTTGCTTTTGATTTTTGTGTACTCCAGTTGACTATGTGTGTTTTGGATTGTCAAGGCAAATTTATTAAAAGGTGAGGCATAATTTTTCTTCACAGAGAGTTTTGAAACATTTGGCCCTTGGGGCAAAGCTAGTCAAATGGTCTTTGTTCTTAGGGTGGCTAAGTTTGAGAGATTAGTTGTTTATCTGTTTAAATGGATCTGTAGAAAATCATAACAATTGGAGAGCAAATTTTATTTTTAGAGACTATGTTTTGATCATGTTTCTTTTTTGTTGTCAGGATAAGTTATAGGATCCCTTTGATATCAATTTAAGTTTAGAACCTTTACAGCACTTCTCATTACTCTTTAACTCTTTAGGTCTCTCTGATAACTCTTCTACAATTTTGCCTTGTCTATTTTCCTCACAGCTTCCAGCCAGAGAATTTTTACCCTATATACCACAGTTAGCCCTAGGAATTCTTGATTCCAAAAATGAAAAAGTGAGGCAAAAAGCCAATTAATAAGTTAGGAAAAACTCTTCTCAATACATACCATGGTGATCTTAGTAAAATTGTAATTTATTAAGTTGATTTCTAAGAATAGTATACTCTTTTTAATGCATCAAACTCCTAAAGAAGCGTATGGTTTTATTTTTTAAAGTGTATTATTCTAATAGCTCTTTTCTGGAAATTATTGCTGGGACATAAAATGTGTACTAGCACTGTGTGTTTAAAGTATAAAATCAACAGAACTTTGAAGAGCTATCAAAAAATGGCTTTAAAGAATATTAGTATGGAATCTTAAGAAATGTTTATTTTTAAAAAATATTTTAATAATATATAATTGTGTCTGTATCCAAGGGAGTTATTCTTAGCAGATAGTAGGTGCTCAATTGTTTGTTCAGTTTAAAGCTTTTGTTTAAGCAAATGTTTACATGTCGGATATTCAGAGTGATCAGGGACATTCCTTGTCATGTATTAGAATAAGTGTTAAATATTTGTATTCTGCAAGACTTAATATTGAGTATAACATTTTTATTTTGCGATAAAGCTTTTTGTGTTGATTTCAGGGTAACAAGACAGATACTATTTTAGGTATTGCTGTGTAAATTTTACTCAGTTTGTAGGCTGGGTTTAAAATTGGAGTGGATCCCCTTTTTTTTAAACTGGCTTTTTTGTAATAATGTTGGGAGGAGCCTCATTTTTTATTAATATTAAAATATTATTTTTGTTACCTAACAATTTAATATGAAGAGCAGTATTGTGGTTGAAAACTAAAGAAGGTAGTCAGTCTTATATTTCACTCGTATTTGTATTTCACTTGTATTTCTTTTGATTTGAAATGAATTCTTGTGGACAGCACAGCTTAAAAATCAAATTTTATTTTAAACTGGAAAGCCATATTTTATTGTTAGGTAAAATTTACATCTTTATCAAATTTCATTGGGTTATTTACCAGAACTCTTTAAGCTTTTGGGGGTATTGGATATTTTCCATGCAAGAGGTCAATCACAGAATTCATTTTTGATGTGTTGCATTAAGATGTCATCAAAACAGGCATTATGCCTTTTAATAAATAAATGATTTATAATTTGGTGGATAATTACACATCCATAATTTAAAATGTTTGTTTTTGCATTTTAAAACTATCTCAAATGTGAAATCTGGGTTTAACATGAGAAGCAAAATAAGTACAGCTTTCTTTCTTCTATTTATACAACTGGAGAAGATTATAATTTTCTAGCAAATCTTAGATTGCTCAATTTAGAGCTAATCCAAACAAATAAACATTTTTGGTTCTGAGGCCTATTATTGAGAAAGATAATATTGAGTAATCATACCTATGTTATAACCAACATGGGTGCAGCATTTAAGGTCTGAGCCTGTGGCAGAAGCTAAGTGTTATAACAGTGAGATTGAGTTAGTTTTGGATTATGGNCTTAGATTGCTCAATTTAGAGCTAATCCAAACAAATAAACATTTTTGGTTCTGAGGCCTATTATTGAGAAAGATAATATTGAGTAATCATACCTATGTTATAACCAACATGGGTGCAGCATTTAAGGTCTGAGCCTGTGGCAGAAGCTAAGTGTTATAACAGTGAGATTGAGTTAGTTTTGGATTATGGTATTTATAATTTCAAGTTTACATAGTTATCTAACATTTTATCTGAGACCAGAAATTTAAAAAAAAAAAAAGCACTTAAAGATTTATGTTCTTTTATTCTCAGAAGGTATTTAAAACATAATTTTTATTTAAAGCCTTTAATAGAATTTACTATGATAAATTAAATAATTTAAACTTTAGAGTTAAATAAGTTCAATGTTTTCCATTTTTCTTACTGTTTGGTCAGGAGACTTATGTGAGAAAGATACATCCTTCTAATATTCCTCCCCCCTACAGATTAATGAGGTGATAGTTTCTATTTTTTATTTTACAGAGAGATCTTTTGTATTCCTCATATTTTGTATGTCACTTAAAGAGAGACAACTTTCTAGAATTTGAAAGCTCATTTCATCTTTAATCATGTGGCAAAAGACTCTTGATGTGAGAGATTTGAATGGTTAGGACTTTACTTCAATAGCCATAAATTGATGGGGTTGGGGGCAGGTCTGAGGTTAGTCTGATACATAGTAACTCTTCTTGAGAAAGTAAGTTTGAAAGTAAGATTGTTTCTTTTGGAATTGTTTGCATTTCTCCTTAAATGAAGCTGCATAATTGGTTGAATTTGACAGGGCCTTATTACATCTCAGTTTTAAACTTCCACCTAAACACTATTTTTGAAGCACAGACAAAAGATTAATTTGAGACTGTTTCCCTTGTTCCATTTATTTCTACTTTTCAAAAGCCTACTGTTTGAGGATTTGTTTGGATTCAAGGAACAGAAATCAGCTCCAGCTAGCTAGATTTGTTGTAAGGCTGTAGGGAAATCTCACAGAATTTATTTGAAGAAAGTGCAGTTGGGCCTCACAAGAATTGGCAAGGTGTCAGAGAGCCAGTATTCTCCATCTTGATCCCTCTAATTAGCTGTGACTGATAAAGGAAATGGTAGTGGTTTGAGTTTTTATGGTTTGTGTGTAGGGGGTAGGGTGGGGAATAGTTTCCTTGGATGGAGGGCAAGAGAAAAACACCTCTAATTCATCTGAAAATAATTGCCTTTCCCCCAGATACCCAAATGTATCTGGGAAGATTTCTAAAACTAAGTATTATCAAACTGATGATTTTGTTTCTTAATTTAAAAATGCTGTATTGCATGTAAATAAATATGTATGTGTATGTTCACCAATTTCCCCAGAAAAACCAGGGTTTTTGTTTTTGTTTTAATTTGTAATGTCAAATTTACAGGCAAGTTACATGAATGGTATGAAACTTGCCCTTATATCCTTCATCCAGATCCCCTGATTTTTAACATTTTTTCACTATATACTATATTATTCTCTCTGTACATGTTTAAAAAAGTTTTTGAAACATTTGGGAGTATATTGTATACATCGTGCCCTGTTCGAGCCCTTAATACTTCAGTATGCATGTCCTAAGAACAAGCATCCCTTCTTAGGTAACCAGAGTGTTAAATTAAGGAAAATTAGCAGCGATGTAATACTTTTATTTAACTTATTGGTCATATTCCATTTTCATCAGTGGTCCCAATTATGCCCTTTATTAGTATTTTTCTTTTTTTCTGATACAATAGCCAATACAGGATCATAGGTTGCATTTAGTTCTTAGGTCTCTTTAGACTCCAATAGTCTGGAAGAGAGTTCCTCAGTCTTTCTTTTGTGATGACATCGGCAGGCTAGTTATTTATCCAGTTCCCCTCAATTTGGGTTTCTAAGGATTCTTCATAATTAAATTCAGATTTTGCATTTTTGGCTAGAATACTGGGTAAGTAATAAGTGTTGTGTTTGTTTTTATTATCTGGAGGTACTTGATGTTTGTTTACCCACTACCAGTATGTTCATTTTGATTGCTTGCTAAGGTATTGAGTAGTTTCTCCTTTTTATAGTAAATTGTTTCTCATTTTGCCATTATTAAGTAATTTGTAAAGAGATATTTTGAGATTGTGTAAATATTCTGTTCCTCATCAGACTTTCCTCTCCTAGATTTAGCATCTATTGATGATTCTTGCCTGAGTAAGTTTTTACTCTGGTGACTGCACATTTACCAAGGTTTTTAGTTTGTGGTTTGTTGCCAGGTAATTGGCATTATGGGAATTTTCCTTTTTGGTTTTTCTGTAATGCATATAATTTGCTTTCATAATCACAACAATTAATTTTAAGGAAGAAAAGTACAGATAATTTTGATAGTATTGATAGTATTCCTGCACAGTTTTCCATACAAGTGGGATTTAAAATAGTTTCTCGAATCTGGTCTAATTTTAAATTCAGAACATAAAAATTAAGTACTTAGATTGGTAGTGTTTTTTTTTTTTTAATGGTATAGTTTCATGTCCTCATTTAATTTTTAGAGATATTGTTATATAAACCTTGAGTTACAGTTTATGATTTGCTCTTAATGCTAGCAATTTGATTTCTAGGGCAAGGCTGAAGATACTTATTTTAATTGTGCTGTTTCTTTTCCTCCATTTAAAAATTCTTCCTTTGTGTAATTTTTTACAAGTGAAGTATTTTTTTCTGAAAACATTGAGACAGGTTCTTCTGTTACACATATATATATAAACCAGTACCTTTTTTAAAGGCATTGGTAAGATAGTAATACAGCAGAGCATCAAACATCTACAACTCTTAGGACAAAGCAGTGTGTGATCTTTGGAACCTTGTAGTGAAAGAAATACGAACTCCTCAAAAAGTTCAGAAGGGCAAGAAAGGGACAAGAAACAGAAAAAACACACATTTATACTTTGATTACATTTTGATGACACTTTTATCAACTTGGCATATTTCCTTTCGGTGATAGCAAAATCTTGGTAATGAATTTGGATGATAATTTGAACGTTATACTGATTCAGGTCCTGGATAACATATTGAATGAAAATTATTAATTTCTTTGGAAATTTTCAGAGAGATTGGGAGAAGGAAAGTGTTGTAAACATTTGCAGAGTGGGGATTTAATTCTATAAAATTTAAAATTCCCTTCTGAGAAAATTAAGATGATCATATTTCAGAATAGTGAAAATTAATGATACAGTGGATTTGAAGCATTTTAGAGATACTTTGTTGATTTAAAACTTGAGTCAATTATATACAACTGCATTAAGAGAAAGTTTATTTGTAGCATTACCAAATCTTATCCTATTGTTTTTAAAAAAGTATAGAGTGAAAAGGTGCAAAAACAAGTCCCATGATGAATTAGAAGATTTTCTTTTAGGCCCAAATCCCCATTGTAGACATGTAAAATATCACCATGTTGACTAAAGTTAAGAATCTAGAGTTAGAATTAATGTGTGAGATCTTTAAATAGTCTTACTGTGGCCGAGGCCCACGTGTATCATTTACATGGAGTGCTTATTGTATTGTGCTTATATTAGGTAGATATTACATGAATCAGATAAGTGAATGTGAAGAGAGAATTGTCTAGACAAAACCTTAGTTAAATGCTTTGGAAAACTTGATAAAGGCAAATTAATTGCTGAAGAAAATTGTCAAGTTAGATATTGGTAAGACAAAAGATTATGGGGAAAAATAATACAAATCTAGAAGGAAGTCTGCATTCACATTGCTCCATAAGTATCTAGGTGATTTCTTACCTTGGAATAATCTAAAACCAAAAACCATGGATAACGCATTATAGATATGGTTTATGCAAGAATGAGAACCCAGGATCCAAATTATAAGAGCCATATTCAAAAACTACTTTGGCTTGACACAAAAATAATGATGGATGATAGCCTAAATTAAAAATACAGGTTTATATTATATATTTGTATATAATCTTTCATTATTCTCTGTGTTAAATGATGGACTTTGAACTCATGAATTTCTAGTCCCTAGGTTTCCCTGGTAGCTTAGCTGGTAAAGAATCTGCCTGCAATGCAGGAGACCCAGTTCAGTTCCTGGGTAGGGAAGATTGCCTGGAGAAGGGATAGGCTACACACTCCAGTACTCTGTGGCTCCCCTAGTGGTTTGCTTGGTAAAGAGTCTGCCTGTTGTGTGAGAGACCTGGGTTCCAATCCTGGGTTGGGAAGTCCCCTTAAAGGAGGGCATGGCAACTCATTCCAGAATTCTTGCCCAGAGAATCACTATGGACAGAGGAGCCTGGCGGACTGCAGTTCATGGGGTCACAGAGTCAGACATGACTTGAGCAACTAATTAGGCACAGCACACTTTTTTATATGTAAATCTATATTTCTCTATATTTAATCCAAAAGAGGATGGATCTTAGTGTTCTGTAACTTTCTTTTTTTACTTAGTATCCTGGAGAGCTAAAAATGTTTTTTCAGAATTAGACCCTGGTTTGTCCAGTGGGGTTTATAGGACCCTTCTTAAATGAAATGACAGATTCTGGAATTTAACAGATACACTAACATGTTAAGATCCAAGAGCCCTTGTTATCTTGTGAGATTTAAATTGTACTTTTTTTTTTTTAAAGGACCTTTCTATCTCTGATAATATTATAAACTAGATTCATTTAATGGCAAAGAGTTGAATGCCCTCTGTATGGAAGCATCATGGGAGCTACTAAGTTTTCGCTTGCTGATCTTGTACATGGTTCCTGTGGAAAGTAACTGATGATTGTGTTGGCTAATGTTCGTGGGATCAGTTTGTGTGGTTTTCAAATTTCAGCCTATGTGATATTTAATCTAGAGTGATGGAGATTTTAAAAGACGTTCTGCTGATGTATATAGCCTAAACTATCACTTAAAAGAAGCTTCTTATGTACTAAAGTAAGTGGTTCATTATGGATTTGGGGAAAAAAATTTCTAGTTCAGTCCTCGACTTTACATAGTAATTTCTTTCTCCATGTTGAAATGACTTTTATAAGAGTGGCTGATCAGCTCAGTACATGTGGATTTTTTGTTTACATGTAATCTTTTCCATAAAGATCTTTACAGTGAAATTTGAAAGTAAAAGTGGATGTAGCCTGTCTTTTAGCAAATAATACTAGTCACTGTAGCACTCATATCTACCAACTTTGTTCTTGATTTTTTTTTTCTCTTTACTGTAAAATTTCTCAGTGAGTATATGCCTCTAAAAGCTTTCCTGATAGAGATTTAGATCTGTTAGTGTCATGATTCATTTTTGAGGGTGAAGTGCATTGATTTTCTCTTGAGCTTCAACTGTCTAGTAATATGGTAGTCTTCCATTTCTAGATTTTGTTTTTGTATTAAAGTATGAAGAGGAAGTTGATCTTTGAATACTGTAAGCTCTGGAATCGAAAGACTGGGACAAATTCCATAAAAGTAAACAGTTTAAATATGGAAAAGTATTTTCCCTTTTTTAAATTCATTCTCTTGCTGACTTTGTAGGTTGTTAAATACTTAGAAGTTAAGGTACTCTTTTTTTAAAAAATGGACTTATTTGGCCGCATCTGGTTTTAGTTGTGGCATGGGGTCTTTCATTGCGGCATGCAGGTGCTCTCTGGTTATGGAGCTTGGTCTCAGTATTTGCTGCATGTGGGCTTAGTTGCCCATGACATGTGGGATCTTATTTCCCCGATGAGGAATCAAACCCAAGTCCCCTGCATTGGAAGGCAGATTCTTAGCCACTGGACTACCAGGTAAGTCCCAAAAGTACTCTTACTTTATACTTAAGATTTTGATAGTAAATATTTTAAACTCTTTCACCATGTATTTATTTTCTTTCACCATTTATTTTTATCAGTTTGATCTTAAATTTTTTTAAATTTATTTTTGGCTGCACTGGGTCTTCATTGTTGCATAAAGGCTTTCTCTAGTTGCAACAAGTGGGGGCTACTCTGTTGCAATGAATGGGCTTCTCATAGCAGTGGCTTCTTATTGCAGAGCATGGGTGCTAGGGCATGCGGGCATCAGTAGGTGTAGCACATGGGTTTAGTTGTTACGCAGCATGTGGAATCTTCCCAGACCAGGGATTAAACACCTGTCCCTTGTATTGGTAGTCAGATTCTTAGCCACTGGACCCCCAGGAAGTCCTGTCATTTGTTCTTTCATGTTTGTGTTCACAATTTGAGTGGCCTTGATACTCAATAGAATTTTGATTGTAAGTAATTAAGTTATCGTTGAATTGGAAAATATAAACTTCTTGGCTTTAATTCTAAGAGGCACAACACTAATGTCCACAAATGAGTATGTATAAACTGCAATGTAGATCTTTCACCCATTTTTCATGAGAGACCTAGAGAGACTGAGGGCCACAGAGCTAGAGTGATCAAGAATTTTAAGTCATTTGAAAATCATCTTGCTGCTGCTGCTGCTGCTGCTAAGTCGCTTCAGCCGTGTCCGACTCTGTGCGACCCCAGAGATGGAAGCCCATCAGGCTCCACCGTACCTGGGATTCTCCAGGCAAGAACACTGGAGTGGGTTGCCATTTCCTTTTCCAAAATCATCATAGCTTTCCATTAATCATTAAAAAAGATGAATTCTTGACAAGGTAATGAGAATATACAAATTATTAATCCAAGGCAGTTACTTAAGAAAACTACTCTTGAGATACCCTTGATTATATTAGATTGTCATAACTCATTTCAGGTGTGTCAAGGGCAACTTAATTTTATACACTACTCATTCCCCAGCACATTGAATAGTATTGAGAATGCTCAGTAAATATGTTAAATGAATGAATTTGCATTTGTATTTATTATGTTTTGAAATAACAGAATAGTTGCCATGATGTGGAGAAGGGGAATGCTTAACACTTAAGATTTCTTCTATTGTTTGGAGACAAAGTACTCAACTCGATGGTGATAAGCTGTAAGGGTTGTTGATTGTTGGAAATTATTCAGATGATGATGATGATTGGTGGCGGTGGGCATGAAAATTGAGAAAGAGTGAATCTGAAATACTGGGAAGACACAAAAGACTGGGTGACTAAATTGACTAGAGAAAAGGATTAAAAATAGAACTGGGAGGGTAGAGTACTAATAAAAAGAATGAAATGGAAGAAGATAATGTGAAAAGATTCTGTTAGAAAGTTTGTTTTTTGCAGTGATGGCAGGTGTTTGAATTAATATACAACCTGTAGATGGCTAGGAATAGGGAATCAGAAATGAATGATTAAATCCAAGATTGGAGACTAATAATGGGGAAGATTGAACCTTAAAGGACAACCACAGTTTCAAGTAATAAAAAAAGAAGCGATTAAAAAAACAGAAAAAAGTTTCCAGAAGGAAATCAATCACTAGCATTCTTCAATGGCAGATTTTTTGTTTGTTTTTAAGATATGTTCATCTAAAAGGGCAGGAAGGGATTAAATGTGTTAAAGAAAGTGTGGTTTAAATAAGAATAACTTAGGTGGTACTTCCCTGGTGGCTCAGTGGATAAGAATCTGCCTGCCAAGGCAGGAAACAGGTTTGATCCCCACATGCCTTGGAGCAACTAAGCCTGAGTTCCACAACTGCTAAGCTTGTACTCTAGAGCTGGGGAGCTGCAGCTCCTAAGCCCATGTGCTGTGCAACTACTGAAGCCTGGTGCCCTAGAGCCCATGCTCCCCAACGAGAGCCCATCGCAGTGAGAAGCCCGCATGCATAACTAGAGAAGAGCCCGCACAGCAACAAAGACCCAGCACAGCCAAAAACTTAAAAATAAATTTTCTTTTTTAAAGAAAGAATAGCTTAGGTGATGTCCTAGCCACTTTGTTCTAAGCTTTGAGAGCTAGATCCCTCTCTCAAATATAAATATCTCAGTTCTTGCTATAGAGTGAAGTAGGTAATCTGTATATCTAACACTTAAAAGTGTGTCAGAATATAAACCAGTGGTTGAAAAATGTAAGTAATATATTCTTTGAGAAGTTAAGAAGGGAAGAGATTAGTGTGTAAGAGGCCTTATAGCTGTAACAGTTTTTTGAGTTAACCTAATCACATTATTGTTTACAGAAAAGGAAAATAGTGATCAGGAGGTTGATCTGCTGACAAAGCTAGGTTGTGGCAGAGATGTCAAAGTTGGAAAGGTGAGACTTCAAGGAAGCGTTGTTACTTAAAGGATCCTGGAAGGTTTAATAATATTTTTTATTATTGGGTGGGATGGATATAAATACAGACGAATGAAGGAGAATGAGCAAGGATATGGCAACAATCACAAAAAGACTGGCATAATCAGTGGATTTATATATTGGAATATTAGAATGGAACAAGGTAACCTGATAATGCCAAGATTAGGAACCAGTTATTACTGTGAGCTATTATGCTTTAAAATGCTTTTTTAAAGAGGGCAAAATTAGGAAACTAGAGTGGGCTTTGAAGTATATTCAGTATTTAAGCAAGTGTTCTAAAATAGAGCACTGAAGCAGATCCTTTATATATATATATTTTAAGATCAAATCCAGACTTACTTAATCAGAATCTCTGGGTGAGGGCTACAGATCTGTTATTTTCAATTCCTAACTCTGTATGTATGAAAAGGGGCACTTTGTGGATCTGTGTTTGAGAATCACTGGTTTAAAGGTCAAGTCAGAATAAGAAGAGCAACTATTTAGAAAATTATTCTGCTAGCCTAGTCTAATAGAGTAAAATGTGGACAGTAGGATCAGAAAGATTTGTTCAAATCCTGTTAGATTTGATGCACATTGTTTTTATATAGGGAAATGAGAGGATTCAATTCATTCTAAAAGAAATGACTGAAAATAGTGATAGAAGGAATACTTAGTTCATCATGTAGAGTGAGAACATTGTTTTGCTTGAGAGTAGGATAAAGAATGAGAAAATAAAATTATTGCTAACTTTGTTTCAGTCAAACATATGCCCTTTCCTGATGACATACTTTTTGTAGGCTAAATAAGCAAGAATGAACCTGCTTGATTGTCTGTATAGGTTGAGAGACTAAAGGTAAATGCAGGATTTGTATTGTTTATTTTGATTTTTAGTTGTTATACCTTAATACTACTTTTTTATGAGTGCCTTTGTTTTTTGCTTTTGTATAAGAGAATTCACCAATGAAATAAGTTTTTCATGTCACATGTTGAGTTAGTATTTCCTTTCAGCTAATGATTTTCAAACTATTCTTCAGGAATTCTTAGGTTTTTAATGAAACTTAACTGGTAGGTGGAAGGATGTGCAGGCAGGGACATTTCCCTGCCACTCTATTTAACCACAGACTTAGCAAATAATGAAGTAAAAATGTTTGCTGTGTCCATTAGCAAGTATCATTAATCACTGTGGCCACTTCCCATTTTTATGTGGCTGTAGCCTCCTTGACACAACACTTGAAGTTGACTCTGGCAATCATTGGGAAAAGCATAGGAGATTAAAAGTGTCTTTTATCCTAGAATGAAAATAGATGATTAGATTTTTGTGTAAGATTTTATTTATTTGCAGGAAAGTTTCTATCAGTACTCAAAAATTGAAGGTCACAATTTTAATGTTGCTTTAAAATTTTTAAATTTTGAGGTGATTGTGGATTGACATCCAGTTGTAAGAAATAACAGAAATTTGGTGTGTCTTTTCCCTGGTTTCAGTATGAGCACCATATTGACACTGATTCACACATTATGTTCAGATGTCCCATTTTACTTGTCCGTGTGTGTGTGTATAGTTCTTTTCATTTTTATCACAGGTAGATTGCTATCTCCACCACCACAGTTAAGATACAGAAGTTTTATCACTGCAAGGATCCCTGGTGTTACTATCTTAATATTAATGCCACACTTGTCTGTTCTCCATTTCTATAATTTGTCATTCAAGAATGTTAGATAAATGAAATTATACAGTATATGTGACATTTTGGGGGTTGACTTTTTAATCAGCACAGTTTCTTTGAGATTCATCCAAGTTGTTGCATGTATCTGTAGTTCATTCCTTTATATTGCTAAGTAGTGTTATTTTCCCATTTCATGGCTACCACATAGAACGTGCAGCTTCAGATTTTTCCTTTTAAATCTACAGAACATATTATCTCTCATTTTCTTTTGTTTGCTTCCCTGTTTTCTTTTATTATCTCAATCCCCAGCTTTGTTAGGACTATTGGGGGCACAGTTTTAAAATTACTGTTGTAAATAACAATGTTTTTTCCCCAACTGAAGGAAGGTTTGGAACCCATTGAAGCATGTGGTAATGAGTATAGTACTCATTACTTTTGTACATAAAAATAAGATGTTAAGGAATTGGAAAGATGTGATTCTTAAATTTGAAGATTTTTCTTTTGTGTTTGTATATCAAGCAGTACATTCTAAGATATATAGTCTTGGGCCACATGGCAAGTAGAAAGTGGAATTAGGTAACAGTTTAGAATGAAATACTTTTGTTACTTACATACTGGAGTATGAACAAAGACTAAACTCATTCTGAGAATAGTTTGTGTGTGTGTAGGAAACAGAAGTTGTACATTTATACCTGGAGACTCTAACCAGATGCTAATCACTCAGTTGCATAAAGGTTACAGTTTACTAGATTTTACATTAGAGTTTAGCGATATCCAACACTTTAAGGAATGATGAACACGTTTAAAGTAATAGCATGCATTAAAAAACTGGATAGTATTGAAATTATTTTAATTCATGTTTGTTTTAGGGTGGTAATAGAGGAGTGTAGCAGTAGTTGGACAGGTTGAAGAATTGGTGTTTAGAATAGCTTCTCCAGACCCTGTTAAAACGAGTACATTTCTCATCATCATAGTATATTTGTTACACTCTGTGAACCAGCACTAAGGTGAGGTAAGTCGCTCAGTCGTGTCCAACTCTTTGTGACCCCATGGATTGTAGCCTACCAGGCTTCTCCCTCCATGGGATTCTCCAGGCAAGAGTACTGGAGTGGGGTGCCATTGCCTTCTCTTGGCACATCATTAACAACCAAAATTCACATTAGGGCTCATTCTTTGTATTCATATTGCTGTGTTTTGTTTTGTTTTGTTTTTGAGCTCTCCACGTCTCTAGAGAGCTAAAGATAAGATAAACTGGGTTGCAAGGTAAGCTGTCGTGGAGAACTACCAAATATTAGCTGATTTGAAAAAGTGCCTCTTTCTTAACTATATCGGTGGTCTGGTGCTTGTTAGGAAGTATCATGAGGGCTGGTATTGGCTTGTTCTTTAAAGAATTTAATCTTATTAAAGCCGATCTTGTTTTGACAAAAATTTTGTACAAAGGATTTCAAGGGCCATATGACTTAGTTATTTTAACCATTACTCTGTACAGGTTTTTATTTTAAGAAAATAATTGAAACAGTACGTTTAGAGTTTGTAATAAAGAGGTTTGGCTGTTGGCTTTTTAAATGCAGCTACTTCTGTCACATTCTCTAAATTTGCAGTTCGTTACCAGAAGCATCCTTTCTCTTTTACTGACAAAAATGGACTCTAGAATAGATCAGAAATTCTTAATAAAAAATTCTTTAATTAAAAAGAATTATTTAATTGACTTTTACAAGTATAATAGCTGAGAATTGTTCTACAATACTTTTTTTTAAAATTACCATTATAGTTTATTATAAGATAATATAGTTCCCTGTGCTGTACAATAGGACCCTGTTGTTTATCTGTTTTATGTACAGTAAGTTGTATCTGCTAATCCCAAACTCCGAATTTATTCCTTTCCCATCTCCCCTAAATTTGTTTATGTCTGTGAGTCTGTTTCTGTTTTGTAAGTAAGGTCATTTGTATCATATTTTAGCTTCTGCATATGCCATACGGTCCAATACTCATCTTTTAAAGACTTTTCCTAAATATTTAATTCCTAGAAATATTATCTGGTAATCATACCTTATCCTTAACTGAATGTCACACAGAATCCATGAAACAGTTCAGAAATATGTTTTGAGATTATTTCTATTTTCAGATGAGAAGCTAATGCTTCAAGAGAATAAGTAACCATTTTTAATAAGTGGCAAAGTATGAAAACTAAAGCATTGCTAATTTGATACTGAATTTAGTACTAAAATATATAGTGAAACTCTGTGGAACTCTCAAATAGAAACAGAAACTCTGCTTTTTGAACATTGAATTTTATATATAGGCTTCCATTTTTCAAGTAGGTCCATCTGCATTAATCCTACCAGAAGAAAGATTTTTCTAAATGAAGAGTTTATTTGCGCCAAAACTATCATAGTGCAAGTTGAATTGATGAAATTTTTTATCTCTAGGAACAAAATTGTTATCAAAGGGGACTCAAGTTAAAATTCAGCTGGTTAGATAGGTGGTCTTTGCTTACTATAGTTTTGTATAAGGAAATGAGTATACTTATGTATACATTGTTGCTGTTTAGTCACTAAGTTATGTCTGACTCTTTGTGACCCCATGGACTGTAGCCCACCCTCCTCCTCTCTCCATTCTTCCCATGCAAGGATACTGGAGCAGGTTGCAGGTGGATTCTTTTCCACTGAGGCATCAGAAGTAATCTCAGATTTGGATCCTGGTTTCCTTAACTTTTGGGTTGCTTTCAACCCGCTAGCAAGGCATGTGTTTGNGCAGCTCCTAAGCCCATGTGCTGTGCAACTACTGAAGCCTGGTGCCCTAGAGCCCATGCTCCCCAACGAGAGCCCATCGCAGTGAGAAGCCCGCATGCATAACTAGAGAAGAGCCCGCACAGCAACAAAGACCCAGCACAGCCAAAAACTTAAAAATAAATTTTCTTTTTTAAAGAAAGAATAGCTTAGGTGATGTCCTAGCCACTTTGTTCTAAGCTTTGAGAGCTAGATCCCTCTCTCAAATATAAATATCTCAGTTCTTGCTATAGAGTGAAGTAGGTAATCTGTATATCTAACACTTAAAAGTGTGTCAGAATATAAACCAGTGGTTGAAAAATGTAAGTAATATATTCTTTGAGAAGTTAAGAAGGGAAGAGATTAGTGTGTAAGAGGCCTTATAGCTGTAACAGTTTTTTGAGTTAACCTAATCACATTATTGTTTACAGAAAAGGAAAATAGTGATCAGGAGGTTGATCTGCTGACAAAGCTAGGTTGTGGCAGAGATGTCAAAGTTGGAAAGGTGAGACTTCAAGGAAGCGTTGTTACTTAAAGGATCCTGGAAGGTTTAATAATATTTTTTATTATTGGGTGGGATGGATATAAATACAGACGAATGAAGGAGAATGAGCAAGGATATGGCAACAATCACAAAAAGACTGGCATAATCAGTGGATTTATATATTGGAATATTAGAATGGAACAAGGTAACCTGATAATGCCAAGATTAGGAACCAGTTATTACTGTGAGCTATTATGCTTTAAAATGCTTTTTTAAAGAGGGCAAAATTAGGAAACTAGAGTGGGCTTTGAAGTATATTCAGTATTTAAGCAAGTGTTCTAAAATAGAGCACTGAAGCAGATCCTTTATATATATATATTTTAAGATCAAATCCAGACTTACTTAATCAGAATCTCTGGGTGAGGGCTACAGATCTGTTATTTTCAATTCCTAACTCTGTATGTATGAAAAGGGGCACTTTGTGGATCTGTGTTTGAGAATCACTGGTTTAAAGGTCAAGTCAGAATAAGAAGAGCAACTATTTAGAAAATTATTCTGCTAGCCTAGTCTAATAGAGTAAAATGTGGACAGTAGGATCAGAAAGATTTGTTCAAATCCTGTTAGATTTGATGCACATTGTTTTTATATAGGGAAATGAGAGGATTCAATTCATTCTAAAAGAAATGACTGAAAATAGTGATAGAAGGAATACTTAGTTCATCATGTAGAGTGAGAACATTGTTTTGCTTGAGAGTAGGATAAAGAATGAGAAAATAAAATTATTGCTAACTTTGTTTCAGTCAAACATATGCCCTTTCCTGATGACATACTTTTTGTAGGCTAAATAAGCAAGAATGAACCTGCTTGATTGTCTGTATAGGTTGAGAGACTAAAGGTAAATGCAGGATTTGTATTGTTTATTTTGATTTTTAGTTGTTATACCTTAATACTACTTTTTTATGAGTGCCTTTGTTTTTTGCTTTTGTATAAGAGAATTCACCAATGAAATAAGTTTTTCATGTCACATGTTGAGTTAGTATTTCCTTTCAGCTAATGATTTTCAAACTATTCTTCAGGAATTCTTAGGTTTTTAATGAAACTTAACTGGTAGGTGGAAGGATGTGCAGGCAGGGACATTTCCCTGCCACTCTATTTAACCACAGACTTAGCAAATAATGAAGTAAAAATGTTTGCTGTGTCCATTAGCAAGTATCATTAATCACTGTGGCCACTTCCCATTTTTATGTGGCTGTAGCCTCCTTGACACAACACTTGAAGTTGACTCTGGCAATCATTGGGAAAAGCATAGGAGATTAAAAGTGTCTTTTATCCTAGAATGAAAATAGATGATTAGATTTTTGTGTAAGATTTTATTTATTTGCAGGAAAGTTTCTATCAGTACTCAAAAATTGAAGGTCACAATTTTAATGTTGCTTTAAAATTTTTAAATTTTGAGGTGATTGTGGATTGACATCCAGTTGTAAGAAATAACAGAAATTTGGTGTGTCTTTTCCCTGGTTTCAGTATGAGCACCATATTGACACTGATTCACACATTATGTTCAGATGTCCCATTTTACTTGTCCGTGTGTGTGTGTATAGTTCTTTTCATTTTTATCACAGGTAGATTGCTATCTCCACCACCACAGTTAAGATACAGAAGTTTTATCACTGCAAGGATCCCTGGTGTTACTATCTTAATATTAATGCCACACTTGTCTGTTCTCCATTTCTATAATTTGTCATTCAAGAATGTTAGATAAATGAAATTATACAGTATATGTGACATTTTGGGGGTTGACTTTTTAATCAGCACAGTTTCTTTGAGATTCATCCAAGTTGTTGCATGTATCTGTAGTTCATTCCTTTATATTGCTAAGTAGTGTTATTTTCCCATTTCATGGCTACCACATAGAACGTGCAGCTTCAGATTTTTCCTTTTAAATCTACAGAACATATTATCTCTCATTTTCTTTTGTTTGCTTCCCTGTTTTCTTTTATTATCTCAATCCCCAGCTTTGTTAGGACTATTGGGGGCACAGTTTTAAAATTACTGTTGTAAATAACAATGTTTTTTCCCCAACTGAAGGAAGGTTTGGAACCCATTGAAGCATGTGGTAATGAGTATAGTACTCATTACTTTTGTACATAAAAATAAGATGTTAAGGAATTGGAAAGATGTGATTCTTAAATTTGAAGATTTTTCTTTTGTGTTTGTATATCAAGCAGTACATTCTAAGATATATAGTCTTGGGCCACATGGCAAGTAGAAAGTGGAATTAGGTAACAGTTTAGAATGAAATACTTTTGTTACTTACATACTGGAGTATGAACAAAGACTAAACTCATTCTGAGAATAGTTTGTGTGTGTGTAGGAAACAGAAGTTGTACATTTATACCTGGAGACTCTAACCAGATGCTAATCACTCAGTTGCATAAAGGTTACAGTTTACTAGATTTTACATTAGAGTTTAGCGATATCCAACACTTTAAGGAATGATGAACACGTTTAAAGTAATAGCATGCATTAAAAAACTGGATAGTATTGAAATTATTTTAATTCATGTTTGTTTTAGGGTGGTAATAGAGGAGTGTAGCAGTAGTTGGACAGGTTGAAGAATTGGTGTTTAGAATAGCTTCTCCAGACCCTGTTAAAACGAGTACATTTCTCATCATCATAGTATATTTGTTACACTCTGTGAACCAGCACTAAGGTGAGGTAAGTCGCTCAGTCGTGTCCAACTCTTTGTGACCCCATGGATTGTAGCCTACCAGGCTTCTCCCTCCATGGGATTCTCCAGGCAAGAGTACTGGAGTGGGGTGCCATTGCCTTCTCTTGGCACATCATTAACAACCAAAATTCACATTAGGGCTCATTCTTTGTATTCATATTGCTGTGTTTTGTTTTGTTTTGTTTTTGAGCTCTCCACGTCTCTAGAGAGCTAAAGATAAGATAAACTGGGTTGCAAGGTAAGCTGTCGTGGAGAACTACCAAATATTAGCTGATTTGAAAAAGTGCCTCTTTCTTAACTATATCGGTGGTCTGGTGCTTGTTAGGAAGTATCATGAGGGCTGGTATTGGCTTGTTCTTTAAAGAATTTAATCTTATTAAAGCCGATCTTGTTTTGACAAAAATTTTGTACAAAGGATTTCAAGGGCCATATGACTTAGTTATTTTAACCATTACTCTGTACAGGTTTTTATTTTAAGAAAATAATTGAAACAGTACGTTTAGAGTTTGTAATAAAGAGGTTTGGCTGTTGGCTTTTTAAATGCAGCTACTTCTGTCACATTCTCTAAATTTGCAGTTCGTTACCAGAAGCATCCTTTCTCTTTTACTGACAAAAATGGACTCTAGAATAGATCAGAAATTCTTAATAAAAAATTCTTTAATTAAAAAGAATTATTTAATTGACTTTTACAAGTATAATAGCTGAGAATTGTTCTACAATACTTTTTTTTAAAATTACCATTATAGTTTATTATAAGATAATATAGTTCCCTGTGCTGTACAATAGGACCCTGTTGTTTATCTGTTTTATGTACAGTAAGTTGTATCTGCTAATCCCAAACTCCGAATTTATTCCTTTCCCATCTCCCCTAAATTTGTTTATGTCTGTGAGTCTGTTTCTGTTTTGTAAGTAAGGTCATTTGTATCATATTTTAGCTTCTGCATATGCCATACGGTCCAATACTCATCTTTTAAAGACTTTTCCTAAATATTTAATTCCTAGAAATATTATCTGGTAATCATACCTTATCCTTAACTGAATGTCACACAGAATCCATGAAACAGTTCAGAAATATGTTTTGAGATTATTTCTATTTTCAGATGAGAAGCTAATGCTTCAAGAGAATAAGTAACCATTTTTAATAAGTGGCAAAGTATGAAAACTAAAGCATTGCTAATTTGATACTGAATTTAGTACTAAAATATATAGTGAAACTCTGTGGAACTCTCAAATAGAAACAGAAACTCTGCTTTTTGAACATTGAATTTTATATATAGGCTTCCATTTTTCAAGTAGGTCCATCTGCATTAATCCTACCAGAAGAAAGATTTTTCTAAATGAAGAGTTTATTTGCGCCAAAACTATCATAGTGCAAGTTGAATTGATGAAATTTTTTATCTCTAGGAACAAAATTGTTATCAAAGGGGACTCAAGTTAAAATTCAGCTGGTTAGATAGGTGGTCTTTGCTTACTATAGTTTTGTATAAGGAAATGAGTATACTTATGTATACATTGTTGCTGTTTAGTCACTAAGTTATGTCTGACTCTTTGTGACCCCATGGACTGTAGCCCACCCTCCTCCTCTCTCCATTCTTCCCATGCAAGGATACTGGAGCAGGTTGCAGGTGGATTCTTTTCCACTGAGGCATCAGAAGTAATCTCAGATTTGGATCCTGGTTTCCTTAACTTTTGGGTTGCTTTCAACCCGCTAGCAAGGCATGTGTTTGTTCCTGAAAATAATAGGGAATTTGAATATTTTCATCCTCCTTGTGTATGCTTTGTACTGTCAGTGAAATACTCTCTTAAGTGCAGATTTCAGGCTTTGAACCTGTGCATCTTTACTGATATTTCATAGTGTTTTAAAGCATTGTCGTGGGATAGATGTAAGTTTCTGAAGTAGATGAGGTTTGTGGTGGGGAGGGAGCTAAGTAGATTTTGTTAACTGTTATTTAATAAGCCAGAATAAATGTATAGTCCGGATGTTCTGCAGTGAAACACTTATATAGTTATTTAATTTCTCTTCTTGAGAGAGGCAGTTGTCAGTTTCTCTCCCTCTAGCTGTAAATTCTAGATTATTTATTTTACCAGTCATCTGGAAGTTTTAATTTCAGGGAAACTAGTGTGTAGGTTCTAGAGTCACACCATTAGGGTTCAAAACTTGATTCTTCTAATTTATTATCTGTGGAACTTTGGATAAGTTTAACCTCTCTGCCTTATCTGTAAAATGGGGATAATAAATGTATCTATGTCATAGGCTCATTGTGAGGATCAAGCATTGAAAGCACTTAGTATTTATCATCATTGTATCATTATATCATTATAACCTGTTTTCAGGACATTTGAGTGCTTGTGGAGCACTGTACTGATACATTAACCCAGTTGGAGAAATATATAATTGATTCCATTTTTTTTGTAGGTTTTTAGAATCTGATATGTATCTGTCATTTTGATTATCAGGAATTATCTGTTAATGTACTTAAGACTAAAATTTAAACTAAGATCATCAGCCTAACCTACCTCCATTTATAGTTGAAGCCCACAATAGTGAAATGAGGTGCCCAGAGTTTCATAGGTAGTAACTTGTCAATAGATTTTGATCAACTAGTATTCTTTTTTATTATACCTTAGTCAACAGATATAAATAAAATTAAAATCTTATATGAATAATGAAGACAGTTTAATTTCTTATTTGTAAGGAAATCTCAGTTATGTGGCCTCATAATTTCTTGCAAGCTTCTTTGTTTTCTTCCTATTAGTAATTGAGCCCAAAATTCACCCGTTTATTCTCTTAGTGTTATAGGTCCAAAGTGTCAACATGGATCTAATTTTACATGTTTATTGAGTTCTGTGTATGTAAGGTGTTTATTAAGGACTGAAAGATAATAATAAGTGACCCTTTCCTCAAAGAGATTGTGTTAAATTGAGCTGGGCCCTTTATTTGTAATTTTAGGAAAACAGTTTTCCTTATTTTCATCCTTTTTGCTTGTTTGGTATCCTATTCATATTTTCAGGGGTTTTTTGTTTTGTTTTGTTTTCTGAACCCTTTAAATGTGGTTGCAGCCTCAGTTTTCCTGTTTTTCTGATAGACATTTCTAATGTAATTCCTTTTCCTTCTTGCCTTTTATCTCATTTTTCCTACTTTATGGTTTTGCTTGTTTTTATTTTGATATCAATGCCTTTGCTGTGCTGAATCAGTGGGGTTGTTTCATTTTTTTGTTCTCATTTGTTTTTGTTGTTTTGTCTGTGATACACAGCTTTTGGGATCGTAGTTCCCTGACCAGGGATTGGTGCATGCCCTCAGCAGTGATGGCACAGAGTCCTAACCACTGGACTACCAGGAAATTCTTTGTAATATTGTCTTCCCAGTTTCTTTCCAGTTTGATTTGGTAGTTAGCATTGTTTCCTTTGCTTCTGTTTGCATTCATCTGTACTAAAGAGTGAAGAATACATTTGTCATTTTAAGAATTAGCTGCTGTCTTTATGACCCTTTGGTTTTAGGTTCCATGTTAGAAGTACTATATATACTTTTATGCCATTAATAAATAGCTCAATACTCCTATGTTCACTTGGTTTCTAGGTCTATTCTGGATAGCAGGTTTTGTGAAGACCTATATTCTTTCTTGGACCTCAGATTTACCAGACATCTCATGGTATTTCCTTTTATATTATTTCTTTAATGGCCGCCATTTATTCTGAATATATTTTGTATATATTTAACTTGCCAGTTGGGTAAACCAGGTTTTTGATTCACATATAAGATATGAAACCTTTGTGGTAGTTTTTTCGATTGTTGAATTGTTTTTCTCTAGTTATGCCTGTGTTACAAGCTCACATCTCTTCTACATCTGTATACTATATTGTCTCTTCTTATTTTTGAAGACACAGTGATTTGACCCTAATGAATTTATGATTTAAGTACCAGCTGGATTTTTAAGTAGCGTGAGTTTTCTGGCTATGTAGTTTTTGATATTAATGACGTGAAACACTTGCCATTTTTATGATCTTAATAGATATGATCTCTTGCCTTCTGACCTCTTGTAAGTAAATTCTGATATCATCTTCTCTGCTGAATCAAACTCAAACGTCTGTGGTTCTTTTACAGATGTAATGCTGTGTTTATCCTGGGGATGAGCTTCTGTGATTTTAGAAGAGAGGTGCATTTCTGGAAAAGGTGTCATGTGGTTGTTTACAGCACTTACTTGCATAGGTTGACAACTCATTTGACTAATGAGACCAGAGCTGCATTTTCATCCCGGGTGCTCTAATTCATTTATCTGCTCTTTGTAGAGTGCCTGTTTCATTCTGTGCACTGTGCAGGGTTTGAGAGAGAGACAGTAATGACACAAATATAAGCTATTGTCTGAAATAGGTTTTTGTGGCATGCTCTTCACTGCTATTTAAAAACAGCTCAAGTATAGTGTTATATATTGAAGATTGTATATTTATGTAAAAATGGGCTGTACTGTTATTAAATACATGCTCAAATAGATGGTTTTAGATCGGAAATACTACTCAGTTACCTAAAATAATACATAATTATTTGACTTCTGTTTTCCAGTTTCTGCCTCTGGTTTAAGAGGAAAAAAAGCATACAACTATATATTTAGCAACATACACCTAAAAGATAAGGTTTCCTATGAGTTGAAAGATAAGCTGAGCTGAAGAAAGCTTCTACCAACTAGATGCTACCAACAAGGAGTAATTTTTTAAATTGTAATTATTCTTAGGTCCAGGTCTTCAGCATTTTAAAGAACCATAGAATAATATAACATTTGATTTATATATTGCTTGCATTTTATCATTTAGAAATTTTATAATTTTGTAGCTTTGTGCAGGTTAATAAATACAGCTTTTTATGAAGTAACTCAAACAGTCCCAGGTGCAGAAAAGTAGATAGGGCAGTTGCTTTTAGAGGATAATTTTAATTTTTTGAAAACTGTAAAATCATAGCAAACAGTGAGCTATAAGTACATACTTTATTTTTAAAAACTATTAGAAGAGTCTCTTTAAATGAAAACTAGAGAGTTTTAATTTAATCCACATAGTTTTTTGATTATGAAATAAGAGCAACTCTTATGTGACTACCACTTAATGATTGCTAAATATGCATAATGCAGTGTATGAAATGCTTTACAGTCATTTTTTCATTTTTTGCACAGAAACTGTATGAGGATGTATCCCCATTTTATAAACAGAGACCCTGAAGCTTAGAGTGGTTAAATCACTTGTCTAGCTCACACATCTACTGTTAAAGTGTTAGAGATAGGTTCCAGTGTTCACGTTTTTAACTTTCAAGTGCAATTGCCTATTATTGTATATTTTTTATCAAAACTTATAATCTAGTAGCTCTTCCCCAGTTACATACAGTTTAAAAGTAAAGGCTAGTTTTCTTGGAGAATTCAAACCACTATTACCTCGTTATTTCCCTATTTTGGTATTTTTTTCCCCATAAAATATGAGCTCACAATCTGTATCATCTGTGAAACAAGAATTAACCTGAGTAGATATTCTCAAGCTTACTTGTAAAAATTAAGGGTAAATAAAGAATTGCTATTTGAAGAAATACTTGTCTTCAGTATTTCAGGTATAATATGAGGGGGACAGTTTTGACTGTTTTTCTTGTTTATATGATTATCTGCTTTGTTCCAAGTTGTACTATATCATTGCTGAAATATTTTAAGTAGATATTTCACACACAGAGCATATAGCAGGTGTTTTGGGCTTCCCAGGTGGCTCAGTGGTAAAGAATCCATCTGCCAATGCAGAAGACGGGGGTTTGATCCCCGGGTTGGGAAGATCCCCTGGAGGAGGAAATGGCAACCCACTCCAGTATTCTTGCTGGGAAAATCTCATGGACAGAAGAACCTGGTGGGCTACAGTTCATGGGGTCGCAGAGAGTCAGACACAACTGAGCACGCATGCACAAACAGTGAATTGGAAAAATTGATATTGAAGCTGAATATATTTTCTTTACTATGGTAAATTTCTTTAAACATAATTCAAGTATGTTAGTTTTCTAATTGTATTAGGGATCATTAACTCATGGTAGAAAACTGGAGAAATAGAGAAACTCCCTTAATATACATGTATTTATGTAGAACAGAAAGTGGCAACCACTGTAAAACAATTTTATTACAAATAGCTTTTTAAAATATAGAAACAGTAGAGTAGAACTGTTTCAAATTCTGGTTTTATCCCTTAAACTGAGCAGATTTGGTTATGTTATTTACCCATAGTTACTTTTGGATTCTTTGGTGGTAAAATGGAGATCCCTACTTGAGTTGTGAGGATTAAATAGATTATCCGTGTAAAAGCTTAGTGTGGTGCTTAGTTCACAGTAAGTACACAATGTTTGTTAGTTTATTGTTAGATCATTCACTGAACCAGGAAGACTTATTTTTGGAAAGTGCTTTAAGAAATTCTGTTTCATTTTTCAAAGTGAATAATATTTGTTAGTTCCTTACTAAGCAATATGCCTTAGTAATCCCACTTATGGCACCCTAAATTCGTTCCCTGAAGAAGATTATGATTCAGAAACTTCTTTTGAGCATAATCTCATTACTTAATTCCAGAAAGAAAAACAAAATAGAGACTCCCTGAGGAAATCGCACTGATACTGATATTGTAATAAAGAATGCTTTCTTTATGTATTTTACTTTCTTTTATTATAGGTTGACTATTTCTGGGAATATGAAGATGATTGTTAACTTCTGGTTCCCTTTTCTTTTAAACAGGGTTTGTGGATGCACTTAGATGTTTGCAATGAGCACTGTGGCTGGCATGCCCCAGTGTTTTGGATACCAATGCATAGGACTCCATAGTAATCGAATTTACCAGAGGCGAACGTCATGAGCATAGTGATCCCATTGGGGGTTGATACAGCAGAAACGTCATACTTGGAAATGGCTGCAGGCTCAGAGTAAGTATTTAAGTCATAGGTACTTTGGATAGGGAACTTCATATAATTATCTTAGCACAACTAAGCAGTTCTTGATTTGCATTTATATTTTTCTCATTTTAGACACTTGGCTAAAGTAAAATGTCAGAAGTTTAAAGGCAAAAATTCCTGTAACTAAAATTACTTTTGTAGAGAGCTTTTGAGCCAAAATTCTCTTTTTCTGATACTTTTTTGTCTCTTCCATTTGCTGATTATTGACAGCAAGTATTAAGATAATAGGCTATTGTTTTTTAAAATTGTGAATCTGTCTTGTTTATGTTGGAAAATTAATTTGGTTTTCAGTTTGAATCTTTTTAAACTATAATGTCCATTTAAACAGAGTTGCCCTTTTTTTTTAAAGTTGAATTGAAAAATAAAATTCCAGCCAATTTTAGATAAGAAAAAGGGAGTATTTCCTTCTAGATTAATGTTTTGACACCTTTTGCTTTTGTGGGAGCCATTTCTGAGGGATTTAGCGAAAGGTTCTTACCTTGCCTTTAAGACTATTTGGTCTTGGCAGTTATGTTGGATAGATTTTCTTTTATTTTTATTTTGAAAGACCACTATGTTAACATTGAATTATTGCTATGAAAATTGATTGTTTTTTGAAAATTTCAAAAGGTTCATGTAACAGTGTTGGAATACTTAAAGAATAGAAAGATGTATGTTTGCTCTCTGATTGAGTATATAGTTGAATTGTGCCAAATGGGACTCTCATTGACCAGAAAGCTGAATTTAACTTTTTTGAAAAAAAGGAAATTTCTTCCTTTTAGGGCTCCTAAAACTGGTGTGTAGAAAGGACAAAAAACAGTTCATACTCTCTGTTTGCTGGCATTTCAAATGGTCTAGAAATGTTTTCACCACTCCTGCTTCTGCCATTAGGAAAGACTCAGGGGTGTGCTCTAATATTCCTATAATATGCTATATAGTCCATTTAACTATATGATTATTATAGTTTTTAAATGCCTCTTTTTTTGCACTATGTTTAAGTTATTTTTGTTGTAAAATAATGGATTCCCAAACAAGGGTACTCTTGTGACTGTTGATTGACATTCCTTCTGCCCAGATAGGGACACTCCTAACGAAGAAAAAAGAACCTGGAAGCAGGGCTTGACAGGCAAGTGGGTCCCAGACTAAAATACCAGTTTTTCTTAGTGCGTCTGATAGATGCAAATCTATATCTGATAATAGTTATAGCCATTTATTGGTAATAAAGATTTTTTACTTCCTAAAAAATTCACCTTGACAGTTTTTTAAAATTAACCTCATAAGCACTTACCTACAAAATGTAATTTATGAAGTATTATTTTGTATGAAATAGGAATTAGTCCAGCATACAATGTGAGATGCTCCTTTGTCTTATTTGCATGTTTAGTATGTATGCTGTAAGGCAATTCACAAACAGAATAAAAGCCACGTATTAATTATACAGTTAAAAAAGAATGAATAATATATTGACAGCAGTTTAGGGGAGAGCTTTCTGCCTGTGTTCTTTATTAAATGAATTTATAAGAGTGTTTATAGAATAATTATGATTTATATTATTGAGCCAAATCTTCCCTGGTACAAATATGGACATTTTTATTATTAGAAAATGATCAACTTGTAGGTAATTACAGAATGACTATTTTTTTTAAATAACATTTCTGTTTTGGGAAATTATTTTTTTCTATTCCACATACAAGTATGTGTCCCTTGGGTATGGTGTCCCTTATCAGCAGACACAAAAAGTATAGCTGGTACCAATTTCTACTATGAGACAACTATCAGAATTTTTGTGGCTAAATTTTCAAAGTTAAAAACTATATATGAAGCTTTTAGAGCTATCTTCATAAGAAGTTTTTATATAATTAACATTTCCTTTTTATTTCAAATATGTAATCAGAAGATACTGTACTTATATTGATGCAAGATGCTGAGGAAAGGGCATATGGGATTTCCCTGTATGTTTCTTTGTTAACATCCTGTGCAGCTACATAATTATTACAAAATATATTTTTTTAAGTATTGAATTTTTTTATACTCATGTAGCTATATGATATTAATTATATATTAGTTTTATATATATATAAATGTTTATTTGGGTGCATTGGCTCTTAATAGTGGCATGTGGAATCTTTGATTTTCGCTGCAGCACACAAGGTCTTCAGTAGCCACATCTGTGGCATCTTTTAGTTGCAGCATGTGGGATCTAGTTCCCTGACCAGTGTTGAATCCAGAACCTCTGCGTTGGGAATGTGGAGTCTTAGCCACTGGACACACCAGAGAAGTCACTATTAGTTATATTTTTTAAAAATACTGCTAAAATATATCACTAATAAATTAAACTACTATAAAGTTTAGGAGATACTTGATTGTTTATTGAGTGAATTAGTTTGCTGAACCAAATTTATACTCATTTCTAAGACTATAAAGGGGAATTTATTTAATCACTTACAGTTCATCTAATTTGAGTTCATCTAGATAGAATACATGCTATCTGTTATATTTTATAGATAGGAAATTGAAGGTCTGGTTCAGGATCCATAATAACGGACTGGCTAAACTCTAGTCCTGTATTCCCATACTTAGTAACGTTTGTTCTTGGATTATCTCCTCTCTGAAATAAAACTCATTAGTCTTTGTTACATATTTGTTTTCCTCTCATTACTAAGTTTTTAAATATCTTGGGTTTGTCTTATCTTTGCTGCAGAGTTAGGGATCTTGTATTTTGCTTTTTTCTGTTCCCCATTACCGTGCCACGAGTTGGTTTTACACTTCTAGAATCTCTCAGTTCAAACTAGCCGTATTTCAAGTGTTGTATAGCATATATGTCTAGAGGCCATTGTATTGGATAGAGAAATTCTAGGCTAAATTACAACCTGTAGGATCTCAGAGAAAAGAACAGTGACGCCTCTGCTAGTTATGAAAATTTTGAGATCATAACAATCTATTTCTTTTTGAATAAGAAAGTTAAAGATGTAACTGTGAGATAGATATTATTTTCAAATTTTAGGTGAGGAAACGAGTCACAGAGCAGTTAAATGGCAGAAGCAGAACTTATTGATGTGTTAATTTTAGTACTTTTCTATTACAGCTTCTTTCCTAGTACTATTACAAAAAATGACTTACATAACGTTAGTAATTTATTTTGATATATGGTTTGTGTAAATAGTAACTTTACTTTTAGGGGTAGTAAATTTATTATAATCAATGACTGCATGTAATAAAGATATTTTCAGGTCTCTGCTTGAAGATAAGGAATATGAAAGAATACCTAGACTCAGTTACCAGTAGATAGGAAAGTTGAGCCAGAGTTCAGCATTTATTAGAATTGTATGTTTTTATCCTAATTAATATAAATTGACCTCTTCTACTGCTGCTTCTGTCTTTTATGTCAGGTAGTCTATCTGAATTGCTAAATTGGTTAAAGAAGCAAAGGTGAGAAACCCTTCTAGAGCTGAGAAGTGGGAAGAGATATTAAATAGGAAGTGTTAAACTGATTCTTCCCTAGTCTTTTTAAAAAAGAGAAACCAAATTACTTTTCCTCTCAGAGACTGGGAACATGATTACTAACATTCTATTCCTTTTAACAGTATTTTTACTACCAAATATTCCTTTAGAAATCTTTATGATGAGGTTTTGGATAAATAAGTGTATTTTTGGATGCTGTAGACAAATTAGTAAATGTGATGTATCTAAGTTACAGGTGAATTACTTTGGAAGAGGGCTTTTAGTGCTATAACTGGGAATACAGTAAATGCCTCTCTGTTGACTGAGAGTACTAAAGGGAGATATCTGGGTTTTCAGTTTTGTTCTGCCACTAATATACCAGTGAGCCCTTGAGACAATTATTGTAGACTTTGATATCTTCATTTGAAAAAGAGGGGCTGAAGTATTAATGTGGCTCTTTTTGACTCCAGATTTCTGAGATTCAGTACTTTTTTATTTTGTTTATAGTATTTAATATTAGGTTATCTCAGTGTCACTAGAGCCATCTGCTGACAGAATTCATTATTAGTTTGTTGAAATATTTGGCTGCTTGTAGTCTGACTACAGAGTCAGACACAACTGAAGCGACTTAGCAGCAGCAGGCTGAATTTATGTAATTAAAGGTACTAAAATGTTTAATGTATAATGAAATATTTTCAGTAGCTTTTTACTTGTGTTCCACTAGTATTTAATGTTTCTATTCATGATATCTTTATGCTTTTTATTTGTCAAGAAGCTAATACTTTGTGCTGCCCTTAAAGGTGTTAATTTGCTTATCCTAATTTAGAAGTGCTTTTGTTTAAATATGATTTGTTTTAATACTCAAAAGAATGTTTTGAAATACTGTTCTTAGCATTGTTTAGAACTGTTGAAATTTCTCATTTGCTTTATACTTAATAATAAAGTTTTTCTGTAATTTTTTTTCTTGTCTGTCACATAGTATGTAAGCAGCTATTATTCCCATTTTACAAAAGAAATGTACCTCAAGGAGATTGAGAGACTTCCCTAAGGCCACATAGTTAATAAAAAATAAAGAGTTAATTCCAGGGCTGCTTGGCTCCAGATCCATTTGCCACATAGATCAAAAGAGCTAAGTTTTGTTAATTTATGAGTTAAATGAAGTAAAATGCCATATGTGGTAAACTGAGGACAGTTGTCACACCAAATCTCTCCATTTAAAAATTTTTCTTGTATGCCACTGTAATGTGTTTAATTTTAATATATCTTTAAAAAGTGTTAGGTGTAACAAGAATGATAGAAATGTTTTGATCACAAATCTGAAGCAACATAGAACTCATGGATATCTTTTATATTCATGTTCTATCCATGTGCAGTTACTGATACCCAAGTGTCTGTTATTGAATGTTTTAACATTGAAAGAAAAACTAGAGGTTTCACTTTAAATACTCATATAAACTTCTCATTAAAAGACAACTGTATTTGAAGGTTTATATAGGGAAGAAATTAAAATTTTGATGAGGAAGAAGGAAATCATAAAAGTCCAGTTTCAGGAGGAATCAGAGCTTATTTAATCAATCATTCTAGCCTATTCTTTTTCTCTAAATTCCTCTCTTGATTTTATGATTGGCATTTCTCTCTGTTTAGATCTTCAGTTCACCTGATCGCTTAAATGTCTACACTAAAATATATAATGAATGATAATTTATGATGGCTTTTTAAAGAATAAGGATATTTTGGTATAAACAAATACAATTTTAAATTTGTAAAGTGGTTCCAGGAAAATGTGGCAACATCAGGTAGATTACTGCAAACAAAATGGTAGTTGTTCTGTTTTCTGAGTTTTCAACAATAATTTAGGACTGTAACACATTTGAAAATAACCTTTTTCATTTTTAAGAATGGAAATGTTACATAAATAATTTAAATTTTAATGCCCAAATTTGTTCTTCATATTTGTAAAGTTTATGAAGTAATGACAGTTATAGTGGTATAGATTCAGAGTTACCAGAAATCAGGCTTTGTGTAACTCTAATAAAATAATACATGGTACCATTTTGTAATACAGAAATGAGGTAAAGCTGTTTACATCATTAGGTCATTAATCCATAGACAAAATAGCACTCTGATAAATCTCACAGGAAGTGGGGATAATGCAGTTTGACAGAAATAGTACTAGACCAACCTAAGAGATCTAGGCTTTAGTATTTGCTTTGTTATTACAATGCCGTGTGACTTGATTTTGTAAATGTGGAATCTGAAATCCAGAGACCTTATGTTTCATGTCTCATGGATACACAGTGATTTAATGATAATCAGTTTGTGGCACTTAGATCAGTCATCTCCTGGTGTGTAATACTGGAGGTTGAACAATGTGATATTTAAAATACCTTCTAGAACAGTTCCTGAATATCACTTTGGAGCAGCAGGTACTGTTTCCCTGAATAGTTCTGTCCTACTATACTCAATGTCACAACAAGCAGAACTCAGCAACTGCTTCTCCATCCCTTGCTTCATGATAGCATTGTCTGGGAATCCAAGATGCCCTCCACATTACACCTGTATAGACTCAGCAGAAGCAGATCTATTACCACTAATTCTAGGCCAGAACAAAACTACTTCCAATCTGAGGGAAAGAAATCCATATTCTACCACTCTTGGAGCCATTTGCAAAGCATCCCCACTATATCTTTGCTCTACTTGTTCCACTAAATGAGTCTTAGCAACAGCATTTTACCTTTTCTAACACCCAGTATCACCTCACAGGGTCAGAGGTAGGTTCTGAGAGTGGCTCTTTCAGATTAAATCTTGACCCTGTGTCAGTATTATCTCCGCCTGTCATTTTTTTGGTTCCTTGGGCACTGTCTCAATTGTCAGCCTATTCAGATGCTTGAATGCTTGCATCCTTCACTCTTCCACCTGCACCATACAAGTTGACTTTTACTTTGACCCTGCTACTGGCATGTTGAAGCTAATGCATAGTTTTCAGCCTCATATTGTTTGTTGTCTCAGGAGGATTTATTACTCTTGATTCTCTGTACCTTTGACTTTAGTGAAACTAGCCTTTTGTGGTTTTCTTTCTTTCTTTTAAAAAATTGTAGTAAAATATACATAAAATAAAGTTTACTGTTTTAACTAGTTTTAACTGTACAATTCAGTAGCATTCAGTACATTCATAGTGTTACTACAATGTCCAGGCAAGAAATGACAAAGACTTGGACTAGGGAGAGAAGTGTACTGACTGTAAATGTATACTGGAAGAAGAGCCAGAATTGATCAAAGAATTAGATGTGGTGGGCGAGGGCAAATGAATAATCAAGAATGATACTTAATGGTTTTGGATTAAGCAACTGGATGGAGAGTTGTTTAAAGAAGATGAGCTGGGGGAAAAGAGAAAACATTTATGAGCAGAAAAGAAAATCAAGCAAAAATGAGAAAGAGTGGCCAGTTAAGTGTGGTATCTAGAAAGCTGCTGCTGCTGCTAAGTCCCTTCAGTTGTGTCCGACTCTGCGACCCCATAGACGGCAGCCCATCAGGCTCTCCCGTCCCTGGGATTCTCCAGGCAAGAACATTGGAGTGGGTTGCCATTTCCTTCTCCAATGCATGAAAGAGAAGAGTGAAAAGTGAAGTCGCTCAGTCGTGTCTGACTCTTAGCGACCCTATGGACTGCAGCCTACCAGGCTCCTCCATCCATGGGATTTTCCAGGCAAGAGTACTGGAGTGGGGTGCCAAGAAAGCTAGTGAAGTTAAATCTTTTTAGGAAGGGAACGTTTACATCACATGCTGAAAAGTCTATATACTACAAATACCATTTAGTTTGACAGTATGGATAGTTATTGTGGTGTTGTGCAGCCTGATGTTGAGAACAAACAACTCTTTTAAGGAGTTTTCTAAAAAGAGGAAAAGAGAAATGACAAATGAAGGGGGGCAGGAGTTTTAAATGGAATAATAAATAAGACAGCAGTGATCTAATATAGAGGTAGACTGAAGATACAAGACACAAGGAGTAGTTGCCGGCAAGAGTAAAGTGTACAGATCTTGAAAAGGTGAGAAAGGATAAGGTCTGGAGAGCAAGTGGAAAAATAGGGTTGTAAGACAAAGTGACATTTTTCCATTTTTATAAGAGAAAAACAATTTGAATGTAAATGCTAGATTTTAGATATGGAATTGTGTTCCCAGTACCTAAAACAGTAGCTGGTATATAATAAACCCTCAATAATTATTAATAAATTAATAAGCAATTCCTGTTGAGTTGATGTTACATTTTCAGAGAAAATTATACCATTACACTAGTAGCACTTGCTAAAGCCAAATGGAATTCTGTTACAATCAGTTCCTTCCCCAAATTTGCTTTCTCTAAACAAGCAGTCAGCAAACTAGAATCACTGAGCCAAACCCAGCCTGCTGCCTGATTTTTGTGAGTAAGATTTTATTGAGGCTCAATCATGCCCACTTGTTTAATTATATTTTCTGGCTTTCCAGGTACAGTAGAGCTGAGAAGTTGCAACAGAAACCATATTGTTTGAGGTCCTGAATATATTTACTCTCTGGTTCTTCCCAGAAAAAGTTGGTTGGCTCCAGCTCTAAATTTAATTTTTTTTTTTTTTTTTGGCTGTACTGCACAGCATATGGGATCTTAGTTCCCCAGGCAGGGATTGAACCCATGCCCCCTGCATTGGAAATTGCTCAGTCTTAGCCACTGGACCACCAGGGAAGTCCCTGGTTTAATTTTAAATTCCAAAATCTGGGATGTAAATAAAAGGGTTTTCTACAGCAAACATCTACTTTATAGTCATGAGACATCTAAATTAAGAGATCTAGTAATATGGAGAGCTATTTGGGTGGAGCTAATGAAATAGAATTAGATTAAAGATGATTTGGAAGTCGTGAACACATAGGAGATGGTGAAAACTATAGTAGTGAATGAAACTTCCAATGTATAAAGTACAGACACTTAGAAAACAAACATTTAGGAGATAAGGAAAAGAAAAATTAAAAAAGGAGATTAAGGCATTAAAAAAAAAAGGGAAACAGTTTGGTACTTTTTCAAAATGTTAAACAGAATTAACTTATGACCCAGAAAAAAAATTGAAATCAAAGGGTTAAAACAGATTTGTATACCAATATCCATAGCAGCATTACTCGCAATAGACAAAAGGTCTACGTTAGACAAAAGGTCTAACATCTCAAGTGTCCATCAACAGATGAATGGACAAATCAAAATGTGGCCCATCTGTACAATGGAATATTAGCCATAGAAAAGAATAGAATTCTGAAACATGGTATAAAATGGATAAAACTTGAAAATGTTATGCTAAGTAAAATAGACATAAAATGATAAATATTTTATGATTCCATTTATGTACGTTGTCTTATGTTGCGAAGAGTCGGCCACGACTGAGCAACTGAACTGATGTACGTTGTCTAGAATGGGCAAATAGAGATAGATAGTAAAGGTTACCAGGTGATTGGACCTGGAGAAGGTAAGAAATATGAGAACAAAGTGTCTATTTGACAGGATGAAAAAGTTTGGAAACAGTAGTAAGACATGAATCATAAGGCTTGAAGGTCTCTTTGTGAACCCTGAAACTTACTACATACAAATGATTGTTGAATGCTCGTTATCTTAGTTAATTCTATTTCATTTGTGTAGAAGTAGAACTAAGGCTACAAAATTTTTATAGCCTCTTCATGGTAGAAAGATATAAGGAACTATAGAATTGAACAAAATGTCCCTATATGTAAAAAAATAAATGTGATTTCAGTAAGTTGAATGGTATAGTTCTTTAACAATTCCAGTTAGTGCCTATTTCAAGTGAAAGTGTTAGTCACTCAGTCATGTCCAACTCTTTGCAACCCCATGAACTGTAGCCTACCAGGCTCCTCTGTCCATGGGATTCTCCAGGCAAGAATACTGGAGTGGGTTGCCATGCCCTTCTCCAGGGGATCTTCCTGACCCAGGGATGGAACACAGTTCTCCCACATTGCAGGCAGATTCATTATTGTTTAACAGTTCTGGTTAGTACCTAATTCAGGCAGCCGGAAACTAGCAGAATTAAAACAGCAACAGGACAGAGATTGAAATTTGCTGCATTATTTGAGTGACTGAATACTGACCATGATAGAAGACATTGGGACAGAATATAAAAGTAGGAGGGGTATAAAGTTCTCCAGTATAAAAATTTTAACAAGTGATGGTATTTTTTTAAAGTGATTTTAACTAGGAAATTTAAATCGTATTATCTTAAACCAATGAATATTAAGTTCCCAAATCTCACAGTTAAGAGTAGGAGTTTAAAATAAAGTTTTATTTTCTCAACTCTAGAGTCTATGTAAAGCTCTCTTTTTGGAAGCTCTTTAGTAATGTACTATAAATCAAAAACAAGCCCTTGAAGATGACTCAAGCTTTGTGTGGCTAAATAGTCAAATAAAAAGTTTCTTTCAGAATTCTGAACGGTCTTAAATGGAAAAGTCGACTCAAAGAAGTTCAGGATATCATGTAACAGCTAGAAATTGTTGTTGTTTAGTTGCTCAGTCATGCCTGACTCTTTGCAACACCATGGACTGTGTAGCATGCCAGGCTCGCCTGTCCTTCATCATCTCCCAGAACTTACTCAGACTCCTGTCCTTAGAGTCAGTGATCCCATCCAACCATCTTGTCCTCCTCTTTTCCTGCTTTCAATCTTTCTCAGCATCAGAGTCAATTTTTTAATGAGTCGGCTCTTCACATCAGGTGGCCAGAGTATTGGAACTTCAGCATCAGGCCTTCCAATGAATATTCAGGATTGATTTCCTTTATAATTGACTGGTTTGATCTTGCAGTCCAAGGGACTCTCAAGAGCCTTCTCCAACACTACAGTTCAAAAGCATAAATTCTTTAGCACTCAGCCGTCCTTATGGTCCAACTCTCAGATCATTACACAACTACTAGAAAAACCATAGCTTTGATTATATGGACCTTTGTCAGCAAAGACATTAGCGTTAAACAACCTTTTAAGTGTCTTTTAATTTCATGGCTGTAGTCACCATCTGCAGTGATTTTGGAGCCCAAGAATATAAAGTCTGTCACTGTTTCCATTGTTTCCCCATCTGTTTGCCAGAAGTGATGGGACCGGATGTCATGATCTTTGTTTTTTGAATGTTCGGTTTTAAGCCAACCTTTTCACTCTCTTCTTTGACCTTCATCTAGAGGCTCTTTAGTTCCTCTTTGCTTTCTGCTATAAGGGTGGTGTCATCTACATATCTGAGGTTATTGATGTTTCTTCTAGTAATCTTCATTCCAGCTTGTGAGTCATCCAACCAGGCATTTCTCATGATATACTTTGCATATAAGTTAAATAAGCAGGGTGACACTATACAGCATTGACGTACTCCTTTCCCAGTTTGGAACCAGTCTGTTGTTCCATGTCCGGTTCTAACTGTTGCTTCTTGATCTGCATACAAGTTTCTCAGGAGGCAGGTGAGATGGTCTGATATTCCCATGACTTTAAGAATTTCCCACAGTTTGTTGTGTTCCACACAGAGGCTTTATAAAGCATACTCAGTGAAGCAGAAGTATGTGTTTTTCTGAAATTCTCTTGCTTTTTCTATGATCCAGCAGATGTTGGCAATTTGATCTCTGTTTCCTCTGCCTTTTCTAAATCCAGCTTGAACATCTGGAAGTTCTCGGTTCACATACTGTTGAAGCCTAGCTTGGAGAATTTTGAGCATTACTTTGCTAGCATGTGAAATGAGTACAATCGTGTGGTAGTTTGAGCATTGCCCTTCTTTGGGACTGGAATGAAAACTGACCTTTTCCAGTCCTATGCCCATTGCTGAGTTTTCCAAATTTGCTGGCATATTGACTGCAGCACTTTCACAGCAGCATCTTTTAGGATTTGAAAAAGCTCAGCTGGAATTCCATCACCTCTCCTAGCTTTGTTCGTGTTGCTTCCTGAAGCCTGCTTGGTGTCTGGCTCTAGGTGGGTAATGACACCATCACGGTTATCTGGGTTGTTAAGATTGCTTTTGTATAGTTCTTCTGTGTATTATCGTCACCTCTTCTTAATATCTTATGTTACTGTTAAGTCTGTTTCTGTCCTTGTTATTGTGCCCATCTTTGCAGTAAATGTTCCCTTGGTAATTAGTTTTCAAGCGATCTCTAGTCTTTCCCATTCTGTTGTTTTTCTGTTCCTTTGCATTGATCACTGAGGAAGGCTTTCTTATCTCTCCTTGCTATTCTTTGGAACTCTGCATTCAAATGGGTATATCTTTCCTTTTCTCCTTTGCCTTTTGCTTCTCTTCTTTTCTTTTTTTTAAAATATTTATTTATTTGGCTGCATGGGTCTTAGTTGAGACATGTGGGATCTAGTTCCCTGACCAGGGATTGAACCTGAGTCCCCTGCATTGGTAGCACAGAATCTTAGTCATTGGACCACCAGGGAAGTCCCTTCTCTTCTTTTCTAAGCTATTTGTAAGGCAGCCTCAGACAACCACTTTGCCTTTTTGCATTTATTTTTCTTGATAGTTTTGATCACTGTCTTCTGTACCATGTTACAAACCTCTGTCCACAGTTCTTCAGGCACTCTGTCAGATGTAATCCCTTGAATCTGTTTGTCCCTTCAACTGTGTAATTGTAAGGGATTTGATTTAGGTCATATTTGAACGGCCTAGTGGTTTTCCCTACTTTCTTCAAGTCTGAATTTTCCAATAAGGGGTTCATGATCTAAGCCACAGTCAGCTCACGTCTTGTTTTTGCTGACTGTATAGAACTTCTCCATCTTCGGCTGCAATGAATGTAATCTATCTGATTTCAGTATTGACGACCTGTGATGTCCATGTGTAGAATCATCTATTGTTTTGTTGGAAGAGGGTATTGCTATGATCAGTGTGTTCTCTTGGCAAAACTCTGTAACAACTATTTACACAAAAACTTACATTTTTTGTATATTATCTCTTTAGCCATGCAGTATAAAAAAATTATTAAAGCTTTGTGTTAATGTTCCAGGAGATTTTGAGAAGGCTCCCATAACCATAATGTAGTAATTTTTGTTACTGTGAGTTCTTGCTGTGCATTGTCCATGTGTAAATATAGTAGGTTTGCTCAAATTTAATTAATCATTTTCTACTGGTTGGACATTTAAATAATTGCTACTTGAATTCCTGGTTTTAGGAATAGTATTACAAAGAACACCTCAATTCTGTGAGTAACTACTTAGTGGAAATTAATTTTACTAGAATAAATTTCCAATAACGAGGTTATTGGATCTAAAGGATGTTTGACTTGGTATTTGTCACAAAGTTGTTTTCAGATTTACTGTGTGTTTTGAAGATATTTAGCACCATGGGACTTTTTAAAGAACATTTCTAAGAATGTCTGGTGCCGTTTTTTGTTTTGTTTTCTGTTAAATACTATCTTACAGTTCAGGAAAATCCTTAAACTGTGTCAACCCATTTCTTTTTAAATTGTTACCTTTTAAAAATTAGTAAGTATCAGCGTAGAAATGAAGATGTTTCTGCCTTCTTGTGTTGCCAGCTCTTCAGTACTTAGAGCTTTAATTTTTACAGTGTTGTGCTATTTTCTGCTGTACAGCAAAGTGGCTTAGTTATACACATATACATTCATTTTTGTGTTCTACTCCATTATGGTTTGTCCCAGGAGATTGGATATAGTTCTAGGTGCTGTAGAAGAGGATGTTGTTATTTATCCATATTAAATACAGTACTTTGCATCTGCTAACCTCAAACTTCCAGTCTATCCCTCTCTCTTTCCCTCCCCCTCTGACAACCACAGTCTGTTGTCTATGTCTGTGAGTCTGCTTCTGTTTTATAGATAGGTTCATTTGTGCCATATTTTAAATTCCCCATATAAGTGATACCATACATTATTTGTCTTTCTATGTCTAACTTCACTTAGTATGATAATTTCTAGTTACATCCATGTTGTTGCAAATAGTTTATTTCATTCTTTTTTATGGCTGAGTTGTATTCCATTGTATAATATGTGCCACATCTTCTTTATCCTTTCATCTGTCAGTGGACATATAGGTTGTTTCCATGTCTTGGCAATTGTGAATAGTACTGTATAGCTTTAATTTGAATCATGAGGTTATGCAAAGGATTTGTGGCTTGTTTACATGCTTGAATTTTTCTATATTTGGGCTGAAAGTCTTGTTTAATTCCCATCCATTATCTACTCCAAAATAGAAATTTCTTGCCACACTCTAAATCCCTAAAAGTGATTCTTTCTATAATGGCCATAATTCTTACATGTGCTCTAATAATCAGGAATTGCTAAAACTCTACTTCTTCCCTCTTTGTATTTTTAAAAATATTTATTTATTTATTTGCTTGGCTGCATTGGATCTTTCACTGTGGCACACAGATTCTCTAGTTGTGATGCATGGGCCCAGAGCACATGAGTTCAGTAGTTGAGGCAGTCAGGTTTAGTTGCTCTGTAGGATCTTAGTTCTCTGATCAGATATCAGACTGGTATCCCCAATATTGCCAGGTGGCTTCTTAACCAGTGGACCACCAGGGGAGTCCTCCTGCTGTGTGTTTTTAAAAGAATTTGAAAGGAATCAATAGTGTAATCAAAGCAGTTTATTTGTTCATTTTATGTGAATTTTATCCTTTTGTTCAGCATGTCTGCCTCAAGGAATCTATATTGTAGAAATACCATTATGTAAACAGAAAATGATATATAGAATAGTGTACAATTGCAATGATATCTTTAACACTGAAGAATAGGAACAATTTAAACATCCAGTAGGGAATTTATTAAATAAACTGTGGTACATTCATATAATGAAATAAGCAGTTATTATAAAAAATAAGACAGCACTATGTGTTAACATTGGAAAGTTGCAAAAGCAAATTGTGAATTTGTTGTTGTTTAATCACTAAGTTGTGCCTGACTCTTTGGGACCCCATGGACTGTAGTTGGCCAGGCTCCTCTGTCCATGGAGTTCTCCAGGCAGGAATACTGGAGTGGGTTGCTATTTCCTTCTCCAGGGGATTTTCTCCACCCAAGGATAAAACCCGGGTCTCCTGCATTGGCAGGTGAATTCTTCCGAGGTGATGCTAGCCATAAAGAACCTGCCTGCTAATGTAGGAGACTTAAGAAATGTGGGTTCAATCCCTGGGTATGGAAGATCCCCTGGAGGGGAGGGCATGGCAACCCACTCCAGTCTTCTTACCTGAAGAATCCCACAGGCAGAGGAGCCTGGCAGGCTGCAATCCACAGGGTCACAAACAGTTGGACATGACTGAATCAACTGAGCACACACATAAGCCATCAGGGAGGCACCAAATTGTAAATATATATAGTATATTCTCATTTTTAAAAAACTGTGAGATGTATTTATGGATAGACAAATACAGAGGAAGATACATGGCATCTTAACATGGGTCTATCAGGTTTGGATGAAGACATGATCTTTCAATTTCTTGTTACGTCTCTTTTGTACAATAAACAATTAATTCTGGATTTAAACATTTCTCTCTTAAAGATTAAACAAGTCAATTTTTAACATCACAGCATAGCTATTAGGTGAGCACTGGTTTTCTAAAGATTCAGAATATTTTGGAGACTCTTCTTTTATAATCTCCTTCAGAACCACTTGACCTTAGTTTGTGTCTCCTCTCTCTCCTGATTGTAGCACACTAGATCGCAAGTAATAGTCAGTTAGAGTGAAATTGAGAATTTGCTTAAGGGATGAGTTGAGGAGAGAAGTAGTTGACAATAGAAATTTGACCAGTTAGATTGTAACTGCGTTAAGCAGCCTTAAACCATGAAGAATTCAAATAGTATTAAATTCTACAGAAAGGTTTTGATTAAGAGGTTTGATAAAGGTTTTGAAAAAATAATCTCAAACAGTGGCTTGGTAAGAATAAAGGCATGGAAATAAGTCATATGCAAGGGAGAAATTAATTTCAGTTTGAATTGCCCTCAGAAGTAGTTTCACTGTCACATTGATCAATAGGAATTGTCAGACAAGGGCTCCAGGAGAATTAATACAAGTGAAGAATATGGGCAGGTGATGTACACAAAATGCTAGACCAGGGAACTTAGAAGTCAGCCATAGTAGGTGAGTTGTTACTGTCAGTGGTTGGTCACCTCATCATCATTTAGTCATCATCAGGCCAGAACTGCTAATCTGACACTACCACAGCTATTGGTTGCATTTTTTTTCATAAGCAAGTCTTGGTTCATTGTAAGGTTTCCTTTCCTTAGCTTTTCTGATAGTTCCAAGAATTTGTTATATCTTGACATAGTAACACATACTGAAGCTTTGAACATTGAAATGTATACTTCACATTCAAATTGGGGTCCATCCATATGGATTTAGTATGTCTATAGTCTTGTTTAAATTATTTCTACCACTTTTGTCCACCCCTGTGCATAGTGTCCCCAGTGCCATTGAGTACATAAAGTCATTTTTAATGTCTAGTAATTTTTTCAGTGATAGGAAAACTATATCAGAGTTTGAAGATGGGATATTTATTATACTTAAAAGTTTTTTTTATAACATGGACTCTAGATAGGGTATGTCATATCTGCAGGGTGTCTATGTTTTAGACATTTTAAAGACATTTTATTTGTATAGCCAATATAGTAAGTGTTATAATTTTAAATAGATGAAAAGGAAAAAAAAGAATCAGTATAATTCTCTTTGATGCAGTATTTTTTCCTTCCAGACCAGAATCCGTAGAAGCTAGCCCTGTGGTAGTTGAGAAATCCAACAGTTATCCCCACCAGTTATATACCAGCAGCTCGCATCATTCACACAGTTACATTGGTTTGCCCTATGCGGTAAGTGTCAAACATTTCTCTGGAAGATTTTTTTTATATCTGTATATAAATCTGTATTTTTTATATCTAAAGGTTGAAAGTTGATGTATGTGGTATTATGCCTAAAACTGAATATTTAAAATGCAGACTTTTTATACTATCTAAACAATTAGGTATATAATTTGTAGTTTAATCTGTCATTGATCTAATTGTATTTATTCAAGGGATTAAAATTCTGTAAGAGGAATTCCTTAGAAGTTTTTATAGTATTATTATTTTGCTTTTTATGCTTTTACTAGTTTAGTGTTATAATTCTTTATCTTCTCTATAAAAATATTTTAGGTAGAATTATACTATCTACTGCTGATTTTAAATTATATAGTAATTTATATGATAAATTATATAGTTGCCACTGATTTGACTCTTATATGTCAAGCTCTGTGCTGAGCATTTTTACATAATATTATCTAATTTTCAGAAACAACCTCATAGGTATAATTTTCATCCCCATTTCATAGCTGAGAAAATGAAAGCTTATCTAAGCTAACATATTGAGTGTTACATAGCTAGTAAGAAGCAGAGTATAAACTAAAACAGCTGCAGAACTGAACGTATGTGTGGTATTATCGAATTACCATTATCAGAAATTTTTACCACTTGGACCAGAATAAAAAAATACCCAAACTTAAAAAACCCCTATTGTATATATACTGTTTAGTGACAGTATGTCTTTTGTAATTGTCTTTGTTATTCTTTAGCCTCTATTTTCCTAAGGGTTTTGTGTTTGTTCTCTTTAACCATCACTATTGTGAAGGTGACCAAGGTTGTAGGTAGATATTTTCATTAATTACTATGGTTTAAAATTTAGTTTCAGCAAGTCATTATTTTAAAGATATTAAGGAAGAAATGGGCCAATTTAATCTCTCTCAAATACTCAGGTTAAAGACTGAATTTTATTTAAGTTGCTTAGATCATACTGTTATTGAAATTTCATTGTGTGGTGTTTGTGTTTAATTATCCAGGACCATAATTATGGTGCTCGTCCTCCTCCAACACCTCCAGCTTCCCCTCCTCCATCAGTTCTTATTAGCAAAAATGAAGTAGGCATCTTTACCACTCCTAATTTTGATGAAACTTCCAGTGCTACTACAATCAGCACATCTGAGGATGGAAGTTATGGTACTGATGTAACCAGGTGCATATGTGGTTTTACACATGATGATGGATACATGATCTGTTGTGACAAATGCAGGTAAAATATTTCATGCTATTTGCTTGTTTTCTTGAATGCTCCTAATGTTTGTGATTGTTAATGTTGGAAAAGATAATTAAAGTCGCTTTGAACTGATAAATGAATCTTTAAAGTGATCCTTCTGCTCCTATCATTGCAAACTGTTTTGCTCCTAGAAAGTGCCCCTATGGGAAAGAAAGAAAGAAAAAAAACTATCTAAAGAGTTTTTTGGAAATCCTGGTTGTTAATTGAGTAAAAGGCAATCAGTTCTAAACTTTTATTTATACAGAATCACACCTCTCTTTTCACTCATTCAATAGTAATACACTACATAAAGTAGACAAGATACAAATGAGAGGAGAATTGAATCCTGTGTATTTCCTTTGGAATTATTTGTGCTGTATAGTCAACTGTGATTTTCCAGTTTGGGGGAATTATACATTTGATTGATGTTTGTTTGACCTGACTCTCTCACCTCCTTTTGACTTGAACCTTGCAGCACTCTGGAGTCTCCTTGAACCAGAACCACAGTCTCCCCTCCCCCAACCCTGGTTCAACCACCAAGAAAGGCCTCCTCCCCTAGAGAAGGTGTGATTGGGACAGAAAGTGGGGTTTTGTTTTCTTTCTGTATTTTTTTTTCTGGTGGGAGGGAGTTGGGGAGGATGGAGAGGGAACAGTAGGGTTTCAACCTGAAAGTTATTGAGTCCATCCCCTGCATAGGCTGGGAAGCAGAGAGTATTTAAGCACTGTAGAGGGTAAGAAAGTTTGATAGTTTTCCAAATATCCTGGATCTGGTCCTTAAGGCATAGCTTCATTATTTTATTTGAAATAGTATTCATATTTGAATGTGAGTATAATATTTGGCTTTGTTGAGCCAAATATAAATTACTTTGCAATATTTGTAATCCTGTTCCCATCTGTTAAGTTAGGTGATTAGGAGTGAGATGTAACTGATACAAACATGCAGTTAGGGTTATGTTTCAAAAAGGTGATTTACCTTTGCCAAAAATAGGGAAAAATAGTCTTAAGTGAAATGTGAAATTTGATGTTATTTTTATGGAAAGTTGTAATATTAATACTTTGAGTTAATTTTAATAATAAAACTATATCGTGACACTTTTTCAAATTAACAACTAAACTTATGGTACGTACTATTACCATGAGCATACTGTTACCACTTACCTCAGTAAGTTTATTCAGGAGGTAAATTTAAAACCAAAGAAAATAACTTCACTGGTAACTTGTTTTCCTCATTATTTTTTAATTACTTATTAGTAACTCTCAATTCATATTTTAACCAATCATATAAAATATCTCATAGCTAATTTTTGTCTTATGTAATAAATTATATACCATTTGACAGTATTTTTATTCTAATGCATAATCTAAACTTTTTCTTTTGATTAATTACAATGATCTATATATAATATAGAATTATATCTATTCAAAATAGTGAAATAGTTCTTAGGATTTATACCTATCTACAAATTCTTGAAGGACCAGTTCACATATTTTGGATTATTCAGGGTTTTTGCTTTTTAGCAACTGGTCTATTTGTTACGAATTTTTTGTTATTCTACTTTTCTACTGCTTAACCTGGAGTATAATATATACTGCTAGGCTTAATCTTTTTCCTCTATTCTTGCTTTACATTGGCTCTGTGTGTTTTCATGTACCTGCTGCCCATACTCTCTTTCAAGTTTGCCAGCTAGAGCTCTGATATTTATTCATTTCATAGTTTTATTTCTTCTAATGTCTCCATGACACTATTACTTACACCCCCCCAATTTAACATAATTTGTTATTCTTACTCTCGTCAAGTGCTTTGCTTTTCTTTTAAACTTTTTCTCCTATCATCTTTGATATATAGACAATTATCTTTACAGTCTACCAATTCTTGTCCCAGCATCCTCAGTTAAGAAAGAGCAAGATCATAGCAGTTAACTTAGTAGCTTTTATGTATAAATTATATATATTAAAAGTAGCTCATTATTGTATAAAGAATAAGATTTTTAGAAACAGGCATATATATCAGCTATAGACCCATAAAGTTTTGGCCTTAAAATAGCCTCAAACTTGAGAAGTTTGCCTCAAGCTGTTCCATGTATTACTCTTAAAAATAGAGTTCATAATAAATTTAGTCTCTATCTTCATGGAATAACTCTTGGATTCTTTAACTTCATCTTCTCTGCCATCATTCTAGTTCTTTCAGTTCTTTAACTTAGATCTGGAATGTTGGAAAAGCCTCTTAGTTGATTTTTATACTTTGTTTTTAAAAATTTTTTGAATACTATATACCATCAAAACAACCTCTAGTTGTTACTTGTTGCCAGTCAGAGGAGTGCTACACACACTTCGACATTCCAGGTTCTATATACTGTAAATATGCTGTACTAATTTTATTCCCCTCTGTTTCTCAAAACGAACATTCTTCAAATACATTAACTGCCTTATGACTGTTGCTCTCTATATCCATCTACTTGAGAAAATGTTGCTATGTGACATTTCTTTCTTTGTAATTTCCCATGTGAGGGTCTCTTCAAGTCCCATTATTCTCCAGGATGCTTTTCCCATTAATTCCAAATAGTGTGGACATCTGCAGCTTGTGATTTGTAATAAAATATGTACCTTTTATATTTTAATATTATATTACATTTTACATTTTAATATTATACATTTTACATTTTAATATTATATTTGCTTTAGAAATTTGTATCATGTATATGATATCCTACATTGTCCTCTTACTTTTGTATTTCAAAGTTTTATTTTCCTGAGGACATATTTCTATGAATTCTTCACATTACCTTTTATACTGCTAAGCTCAAAATAGGCACTTATTAAGTGATAGTTAAATAGAATATCAAATCTTAATTTAACTATGATTTTAATAATATTTTGTATGTTCTGCTTTTTTTTTCCCTTCCTTTTTAAAGTGTTTGGCAACATATTGACTGCATGGGGATTGACAGGCAGCATATTCCTGATACATACCTTTGTGAACGTTGTCAGCCTAGGTAAGTTGTGCATGCAGTAAAACTGCCAGTAATTTTACCAAGGTAATCTTTAGTTACTAGAAGTTTATGTACAAATTCTAGATTAAACAATTAATGGATACTGTGTTAATATGGGCTTCATTTTTATGGTTTGGGATTTTGTTTGTTTTCATTCTGACGTCTCTAAAATCAGGAAGAATCTTTCCATTGATAATGTGTCACGGTTTATTTTCTATCTAGGGTTTTTAATAATGCATAAAATCCTAGTGCATTTTCTAAGTGACATCTTTTTTCAGTGGACTGCACATTATGTTAAACAGTTATTACAAGGGTCTTCCCTTCTAATACACAGTTTAGTAGGGCTTATACTATTATTCCGCCTGTTGACGATAATGTGTTTTCTTCCTGTTTCTTTTTCTGTGTTTTTAAAAAATGTTTTTAAATGGACATTTCAAACCTATATAAAAGTACTGGTATAATGAACCCACATGTTTCTACCACCCTGCTTCAACAATTCTCAATAATCTTTTCATTTACACTGCCATGAATTTTTCTCCTTCATGTATTTTAATGCAAATCCCAACTATATTATTCCATTCTTGTGTATCCATATACATATTTAAGTATATATGTATATTTCTGTTTATATTTCAGTATGTATTGATAAAAGAATTCTTAACAAAAATCTGAAATCACAAAACGATTATTGCAACAAAATCCGCTACATTTAACCACTTTTTATTTTTAAACATTATTTATTTATTCATTTATTTTTGGCTATGCTGGGTCTTCATTGCTGCATAGGCTTTTCTCTAGTTGTGGTGAGCAGAGGCTACTCTTTAGTTGCGGTATGGAGGCTTCTTTTGTTAGGAGCACAGGCTCTAGGGCGTTGGGGCTTCTGCAGTTGTGGCACATGAGCTCAGTTTGCAGCGCGGACTCTGGAACACAGGCTGAATAGTTGTGGCACATGGACTTAGTTGCTCTGCGGCTTGTAGGCCCTTCCCGGATCAGAGACCGAACCTGTGTCCTCTGCCTTGGCAGGCGGATTCTTTACCACTGGACCACTAGGGAAGCCCCTGTTCATGCTCATGCTTAGTTGTGTCTGACTCTTTGTGACCCATTGGACTGTAGCCCACCAGTCTCCTTTGTCCATGGAACACCACAGCCAAGGATACTGGAGTGGGTTGCCGTTTCGTAATTAAACCTATACTCTACCCCACCAACCTCAATCTCCTTTGCAGTTTGTTTCTTTTTAAGGGAATGAACTATTTATCCTGGTGAGTTTACCAATTCCATTTTCATGATTTCACAGTTTTCTCTATATATATTTCTGTAAATAGTGTGTGATTAGATTTAGATCCCCCTCCTTTTTGGCGGGTAAGACATAGACTGTATTCTATCAAATGACACATAATATATGAATGGGACCCATTGATAGTCATTTTTAAGATCTATTAATTTATTAGGGGTTGCAGATTAAGTGACGTGTTAATTCTGTTGCTTATCACTTATTAACTGGACTGTTTCTGTAGACCTTCCCCATAGTAACTGTTTAGTTCTTTTATATTTTACTGAGGAATGGCAGGATAAATGCTTGTTGATTTGTAGTGTTTTATCTGTTTTTAGAATAATGAAAAGAATTTTAAGTCAGGGGTTTAAACATATTGGGTATCAGCATATTGCAGTTATCAGCGTGACAAGATATCTCAGGCTTATCTTATACTTCTGTGCCCCAAGCTCAGAATAGGTTTTCAAGACCAGAATCTGAGAGCTAGTAATGTTCCTTCCTACTGGACTTCTCAGTGTTCCTATGTCTTTTTAGTAGATGAAGCTAGTCTACCATAAGTTTTGTCTGTTTATTTTTAAGATAAAATATAGGAGCTTATATTGATAATTGCAATTTAAATTTAGGGATACAGTTGACCCTTGAACAGCATGGATTTGAACTATGCATGCCAACTTATGTGTGAATTTTTTTCAATAGTAAATAATACAAAACCACACACGCTGCATTTTAGCACCCCTAACCCTTTCATTGTTCAGGGGTCAAGTGTACAAGGTTTTCATCTTACTGTTTCTATATTCCATCTGTGTCTCCTTCTATGCTAGTTCTCAACAACACAGTCAGTAGTGTAATTAGAGTATCACATAATTTTCTCAAACTGCTTAATTGCATAGAAGAATATAACAGTTTCAGAGTAACAGTACCAATGATATGATTATGTAAAAAGTTTATAACTATTTTTTTTCCCTTTAGATATTTTCCATAGGGATGTATAGTTAATTTGTTGTGTTTAAGGTCTCTTGAAAGAATTTTACTGTTTACACACTACACACTTCAGGCTTTGGTTGTTTTATTTTTGATTTTTTAAAAGTTAACCTTTTCAAGTAATGTAGATTCACATGCATTTGTGAAATAATACAGAGATCCTTTGCATCCTTTACTCAATTTCTCCCAGTGGTAACATCTTGCAAAACTGTTAATACAATATCACAGGCAGTATCCTACATTGGTATAGTCAAGATAACAAAAAAATTTCAATCACAAAGATCCCTCATGTTGCCTTTTCTAGATGTATCCACCTCTTTCAACTCCGATCTTTGACCCTTGGCAACCACTAATCTATCTATATTCTATTCCAGTAATTCTATCATTTAAAGACAGAAATGAAATTACACAGTATGTGACCTCTTGGGATTGGCTTTTTTTTTTTTTTTAAACTGAGCAAAATTCCTTGGAAAACCAGCTAATTTGTGGCATGTTATCAGTATTTTGTGTTTTTTTTTTTTTTTTTTT